>ALYI01004034.1:0-61954 GCA_001969225.1 Ceriporiopsis andreanae CBS 279.92 | reverse complement strand
TGAGCCCACAGGGCGACCGTACCAAAGAGTCTTTCGAGGCGCCGTTCAAACCGAAAATAGGTGCCTTCCAGGTGCTGGAACTGGTCATGCCCATCGACAGTCTCGACTTCTTGATCACGTTCTCCTCTGTATCAGGCGTCTTTGGAAACCCTGGTCAGACCAACTACGCTAGGTTTGTACTCCGTGTTGCTCGCTTCTTGCTATAGAGACTCAATGTTCGATCCAGTGCAAATACCGCACTTGCAGGCCTCACCGCGAAATATCGCAACGCCTTTTGTTTGATTGTGCCGTATATAATCGACAGTGCTATCGCCTTGAACGATGAGGCCGGTCGCATGGATCACCTGATCGCTTGGGGTATGACCAGTTCCGGTATGTCCCTCGTTCATTGACGCGAGAGGGATGTGTGCTTATGATTGCTACAGAGCTATGTGAGTACATAGGCGACGGAATTCTCAAGCTTCGTGACGGTCCCGTAGGGCAATACGTGCCGGACCTCAACTGGAACGCTCTTCAGAGTCATACGGGCCCGTCCACAATGTATGCCCATCTCGTGACGCAGACCTCTGCAGAGGATGCATCGTCGGAAGAAGGCAGTAAACCTGCGTCTTTACGAGATGCTATCTGCAAAGTACTCGACATCGCGCCAGCCGACTTAGTAGCGGAGGTTCCACTTACGGCTTACGGACTCGACTCGCTATCTGCCTCCACGCTATCTTACGCGCTAGCGCCGATGTTGCGCATCTCGCAAATCCAGCTCTTGTCCGATCTGTGCTTGCGCGATCTGGAAGCACGATGGGAGGCCGAGCAGGAGTGCGTAGCCGCTCCGTTTCAGCAGCAAGAAAATGCTTGCACGACAGCCCAGACGATCGATACGACCACACCTCACGCAGTCCTCGAGGCCGAGTCAGACTCTCGGGTTCGCGAGATGCTTCGATTGGTCGAGAAACATGCGGCCAGCTTTCCCGTCGGAGCCATCGGACCCTCCCTAGCTCTTACGCAACAAACGGGCATGTCGGTACTCGTCACTGGAGCGAGCGGAAGTCTTGGCGCGCACCTGCTGATCCGACTGCTTCAGTCATCTACCGTCGCTAAAGTGTACGCTTTCCTTCGCAAACGAGACGAGAAATCGCCCTCAGACCGACAACGCTCGGCGCTGGAAAACCGCGGTCTGGACCCCAAGGTTGTCGAGTCTGACAAGCTGGTTATAGTTCAGGGTGATCTTGCCGCTCCGTGGCTAGGGTTGGAAACCGAGCAATATGAAGAGGTGAGCTCGTTGCAATGGCACCAAAATATGAACCTGTGTTCAATTTTATTGCTAGATTGCACGTACCATATCTCACATTGCCCACATTGGTGAGTACTAAGTAGTACGCTCAGTCCCATAATTATATCTTACCGACGTGGTTAGGCTGGACCGTCAATTTCGGTATGCCGTGCTCTGGATTCGAACAAGACATCTGCGGACTGCGAAACCTGGTCGACCTCGCTCTGGGACGAGCGGACCGTCCTCCCGTCAAGCTTCTTTACGCTAGCTCAGCGGGTATATTCAGGAGTAAGTACTTTGTCAAGCCACCCCAGCTTCCTCATGACTCACGCCTCGCAGATATTGATCTCATGCCAGAGGAACCCAGCCCCGAAGAGTTTATTAAGAATCCAGCTGTCGCAGTTGGTACTGGTTACACCGAGTCCAAATGGGTAGCCGAGCAGATTCTCGCTATCGCTGCACGAGAAACGGCCATCAGACCCACTGTGGTACGTGTGACCCAGTTGACAGGTGGGCTCAACGGCGCGTGGAAGGAGGTTGAGTGGTTTCCCTCGCTAGTCTCGGCAAGTCTCGCGGTGAAATGCCTCCCAGATGCGCCCGATGTAAGCACATCTGCAAGCATTGAATGTACCTATTCACTGACGCACCGTTGCTAGAACTGCGTATGGCTCTCTCCCGACGCTGCTGCGGCAGCCATCATCGACATGCTCGACTCCTCGGAACCTGTGCTACACCTCCAACATCCGAAACCGACAACATTATCCGCAATTATGTCGACCTTTGCTGCGGAGCTTCAGTTGCCGCTGATTCCTTATGCAGACTGGGTAGCTCTTCTAGAGCAGTCGGCATCCAAGGCTGCCTCGGGCGAAATTACGCCCTCACTCAATCTGCAGGCTGGTATCCGTTTACTGGACGTGTTCCGCTCAGCACTGCCGTTGAACCACGCTAAACGCGCGATGACGGATGCATTTGGCTTGATGCGCAAGATGCATTCGGAAAACGCTGTTGCGGCGTCGCCGACATTGCAGAACGAGTACCTTCGGCAGCTCAACAGCGACGACGTGAGACGCTGGATATCATACTGGCGAAGTAGCGGGTTCCTTCCCTGTTGATCACCTCAGGATATCAGTTCGCACACATAGAACCACAGAGTCAAAACGCGTTGTTTGTTCTCGTATCAGTACATGTTCCGATGCGGTCTTCCATTCAGCGGTATTTCACCATTTCTCGTGGGCAGGACGAACTGCGAACATGATTCAGTGTCCTTGTCCGTGTAGTTCGGTATTTGCGTAACTTACGGTCGAGCTCCCAAGTCCAAGCGGACCTGTCCTGGTTTGCGAGATATAGGTATGACTAGTTCCGACCTCAGTGTGGCGCTCAGAACAAAGGTACGAGAACGACGTACGGCAGCAATACTTTCAGGACTGAGGCGGATATCTGCGTTCGTCTTGAACTGTTCCTGGGCTTCTCCCTCGCGCCGGGATGCCGACAAGTCAGTGAGAATGCCGCCGTCGATGATCGCCTGAACATAACAAATTTGTTAGCGTCAGACCTTCCGACACTCAAAACCAGTTTGACTCACATGAGCCACCTTGATATATCGATAGTCAGTGCGTATTCCATTTAGGACGTGCAAGTATGCTCACATGGATATTCTCCTTGCCGAATTCCTTCGCCAAGCTTTGGCTGAGGGCCCGCAGCGCGAACTTGCCAGCTGCGAACGCGCTCGTGAACACGTTACCGCGAACGCTAGCAGTCGCACCGGTGAAGAGGAGCGTGCCGCGCTTGCCCAAGCTGTCGATCTCGTTCTTCTGGAACGCTAGAATCGCGCCGCGCGAGAACGCAAAGGCTGCAGTGACGTGAGTATCGAGCGAGAGCTTGAGATCCTCCTCCGTCACGTTCAAAAACGTCTTGAATGGCGCGCTGCCCGCGTTCCAGAGGGCTACGCGGACTTCTGCGTGCTCCTGAGAGGTCCATTTGTGCGCCTTGATCGTGTCGAACACGCCAAGGACAGCCTGGTAGCTGTATTCCTTCACTGGGAACGGAGCAGCTTCTCCGCCAGAGGAGTTGATATCCTTGGCAAGCGTGTTGAGATGGTCTGGATTGCGAGCAACCAAAGCGACCCGGTAACCTGCTTTCGCGAAAGCACGCCTTGAGAGACGTCAACCAAGCTGCTATCATCACGATGGTTTCATAAACGCTCACGCAGTCGCAGCACCAGTTCCTGGGGAGTTCGTTTCAGTTTCAGTCCCCAGTGTCCTACTCAAGACTACTACGCTCACCAGATCCGTTACCAACACCAGCAACAACGAAAATTGGGCGGATAGACATCTTATTTGATGATGGTGTGAAGTGGGAAAGTTAGTAAGTCGTCTTCAGACTTGCTCCCCTACTTATACCTCCGCAGAGAGTGCGTACGTGAGGAAACAACGTCATTCGAACACTCGGTGAGAGCATTGATCAAGATCGCTCAGCAGCTTATTGGTAATCGAAAGCCTGCGATCGCCCGGCGACGACGTGTCTCATTGGCCTACCCGGACGCTGGACATGACGAGATAGTTGCGAAGCGACGCGTATCACTACTGACTATATAGCTGTACGGATTAGACATTGCTAGCAGGTTGGCTTCCGCTAGAATTGGTCTGACATGTCTTGCGATCGCACCGGCGGCAGACTGAAGCTAGAACGGACTGGCAGTGCTTGCCCTCGGCTTCGGTCAGAGCGATCGCCTGACCTACCTCTAACAAAGATACCGCGAAGTTGTTAACTGTAGTACAATACTGGACACTGAGATGTGTATGTGTGTTATGGTACAAGTGATGCGTTGGCAGCGATGTATCAGTGCTGAGCAAGACATATGCAAGACAGACACTGTTAAGTCCGGAATGATGGGGATTATACAGAGATGGCATCCAAGAGATCGGCGAAGCTGGCGTGACGAGGTATTGTCTGATCGGTGTTCGTAAAGTGCATGAAAATGGTATTCAGAGGACGCTGGGTAGTTGCCTCCAATCGCCCGGTACCTTCGTATCGTCAAGAGGTCGAGACCATTTATCTATGGTGCCAGCGAGTCAGGCACATTTCCATATGTCGCGCGCGAACCAACGTACCTGGGCATGCGACAAAATAATTGTCCATAGCGTTCATGAATCTCTCCTGGTACTCATGTGGCGGCACGACGGTCACCTCCTTGTTCGCATTCAAACCTTGTTTAGCTTTGTACTCTAGCGTTTTTGCAAAGGTGTAGCTGCCAATGGTGTCCACCAGGCCGCAGGCAAGCTGCTTCTTCACTTCGTCAACGCCAACAAGAAGGCTTTACACAATGCAGATTAGAAACAAACACTGGAGGGAAGTGTATTAGGGTACTCACGAGTAGTCCATGATATTGCTCCGCATGAGGAAGTCGCTGTCGGCCTTGATAGCCTCTTGCAGGACCACCTTGGAATAGGGGCGTACTAGCGTGAGAGTCCGCTGCTGGCCTGAAAAGCAATAATTTCAGTACAGATGCATTCAAAGCCCGCAAGCAGCCGCACCCTCTATCCATTCGCCATCGAAGAGAGTCTTCGATCCAGATGAATTGGTCGAGGGTTTTACTTTCCGACCCTGGATACCTTTCAAGTCAAACGTCTTCACGACGTTCTGCTCGAAGAACAGATTTTCCATCACGAGGAGGTCGGCCTTCGCCTGCGTTGCACCCGTCTCCAGGTTCTTGATCTCGACTGTGTAAAAGCCAAGCAGCTTCGCAAGCACAGTGGCCTTGCTCGTGGTGGCGTCCATATAGCGGAAATACGACGGCGCCAACTCGATCAGGACATGTCTAGAGGCGTTGCTCAGCTATATACGCTGGCGTGAACCACACAACAAAACTCACAAATCTGCCACGTTCCATGCATTGACCAGCGTCTTGATGATGAACCTGTTGTCGGTTGTCCGCCAAAAGTTGGACCTGCTCTTCCCACCCTCGGCAGCCCAGTTCTCGCACCGCGCCAGACTATGCAAAAACGACTCCTCGATCCCACACCTCTTCCTCAATGCGTCAAATTGCTTCGCGTAATACACCGTACAGCTGAATTTCAGGCGCTTCCCGACGGTCCAGTCGTACTTGATGTGCGGCTTGTCGTCGATTGCGGGTGTCGGTGTCGTCGAGAGCAGTCCATGGTATTGCTTCGTCGGTGTCGCCGGCGCATCGCCTGATTTTAGCATGTAGCGCAGCGCCGAGGACAGCGTGTTCGCAAAGCCTGACGGGGTCGGAGGCGGGACGGCCTTCACCAGTTCGGACTCGGTCTTCCCCGCCCGCTCGACGGAGCCATCCCGGATGGCAGGAGCTTCCTTCTGAAGCCCATCCTTCGGTGGCGGCGTTGGCGGGTTTGTGCCGTGATGGTTGTCACTAGCACTCACGGTGTCGTCACTGTCCGTCGACATGATGGATGATGCCTTTCCTCTCCGGATATTCGTCTCCACGAAACCAGACAGTGATAGATGTCCGTCCGACGATGCATTTCGCACGCTGGTCGATGGATCCGATGCCGCTTCCAAATCGTGAAGAACCTTGTCTACACGGTCGACATTAGTCGCGCTGAGAAGGCCATCCGCCGCCGCGTTGGAGATCTGCACCTCGGGCTTGGCGTACGCAGCCAGCGGCACCCCCAGCGCGGCGCCCTTGCCGTTCGAACCACCGATCGTCATGAACTTCGACAACGCTTGCGGGGCATCAGGCAAGGTTTTCTGGCGAAGTACGTCCGGAATCCCGAGCTTCAGCAATGAGGTTGGATCGCGAGGGTGTTCCCTGCGACTGATAACCGCGGAGTACGTTTCAGGCTCGTGCCACACTACACCTTCTTCATCGGGATCGGGCACCGGGACAGACGGTCCAAACCACCTCGCCCCCGCCGTCTTGCCAAAGAACGAGGGACGCTCGGGCGATGGCGTGGATGGAGGCACAGGTGGCACGAATGTCGAGCGACCACATATATTCGCCAATTCCTTCTGATAGTCGGACGAGCTGCCACGTCGATGTCAGCACATCTGCTGTTGCACTACCAAAGCATGTGTAAGATTTACCTCAATGTGAAAGCGATGATGCTTCCCCAATCATCTTCGCGAACGATGACATTCCCTCCAGGCACAGCATGACACCCGGTCCTCCACCATTCCGGCTCGTTATCCTTACTTTCAGGCGCTACAGGCGCACCCGCCGCATGTTTTGCCTCCCACGCGGACAGCCTCTTCGCTGCGCCTCGTGCAGAGGAATAGAACGACCGCCGAACATCGTTCAGATTCGAGACTGGTGTGCGTGAGAGTTCGCCGTAGAGGGTCTGTTCTGTGCGTTGGAACGTGTGTCGTAAGCTTGTCAACAGTTGCAGCGAGTCTTGCTCCGTGCTTGTGGTAGATGTGGAGGATAAAGTAGAGGGGACAGACTCATCCGGTGTGCTTGGCTTGCTCGTTGAATGACTTGAGCTCTTAGACAGACTTTTCGATGGAAACGGATACGACCTGCTGCTGTCCCTGATGCCTGATGTATTCGGCGAATTAGGCGAATTAGGCGGGTGAGGGGGCAGGCCTGATAGATGAACCTTTGGGGTTGCTTGCCCATCCTCGTCGAAGGAGTCGTACGCGTCGTCTGCTGATGGCAGTCGTGGCAAGCTCTTGTGGTGATGCGATGCATGGTCCGTCACGAAGTTCTCCTCCAGCTCATCGATGTGCTCCGACAACCCTTGCCAAAAGCGCATGATCTCCCGACGGAGATGCCGCCTGTCTGCCTCGGCGGTTGCGCTCTGTTCGGAAGACGCCGCCTGTCCTTCGATTGCTTTCGTCCGGAGGATCTGGAGTCGCGGAACACGGACCTCGTACACGTCTTCTACGGGCGAGAGCGCGACAGTTACCGTGCGGCCTCTTAGGAAGAAGTTACGCAAGATGTTCATGCGCGATTGAGGCAGCGGTGTATCTGCCGCCGACCATGGCTTCTGAGGGGGTGTCGTGTGCTCGCACAGTGGAGGGGTCAGCGCACACAGCGCCGGAGAATAGACAAGTAGCTCCAAATACTTGGCAAAAGAAAACAAACTGTGTCTCCCGAAAGCGATGCTCGATCAGCACGTAGTCACCATGACTCGGTAGAGGTGCTCACTATGTTGCATCACGCATCCGCTCTTTCGTGGTTTGCTTTCCGCAGACTGAACAGCTTGCCCACATTTCTGCAAGCTCCAGCTCATCGTCTGATTGACTTGCCGCCGCGGAAGCGCCCACTGTCAGGGTGATGCGTGTTGAACCATGTATAAAGCGTAGTTCGTGCTCCCCACGCTTGAATCGACAGCCAGGCTCGTCGCATGCTTCGTCCGCGCGGCAGGACAGCTTGTACAAAACATTGCCAAGGCAGTCGTCCAAGCCGTTATCTCGCGAGAAAAAGCGGAAAGTAGCCCATCGCCGTCGCCGCCCACACAAAACGGTCTGAGAGGTCTGTGCCTGAGATGCAGTTGATACCTGCGATGTAGTCGTCAAAGAAGAGGTCGAGGCAGTTTTTGACCCTCCCGGTGTCGTTGGGCGCGACGGTGGAGACTGGCGGACATATTCCGAGTATAGAACCGAGAACGTCTGTTGGCGAACAAAGCCAGTCATGTCTGCCAAGCCGGCGCCACAAGCACTCTTGCCCTCCCATCCCAACAGGCTCAACAGCGCCGTCTTCTCATCACCAAGTAGTTTACGATCGGGATTACTTTTCTCTTGCCGCGCGAGCGCGACCAGCAGGGGAGGCGCGTCATACTGCACGCCTGGACTTGCGCTCAACACGCCACGATACCGCTCGATGCGCGCCAACGCCGCTGAGAAGGGCTGCTCCACGGGGGAAGGTTCTCGGGGCTGCGGCGGCGACAGGAATGACGGACGATAGTCAGGGATGAAGGAGAACTTGCGGGAGCGCGAGCCCGGTGAGCTGCTCGTGCTTTCGGATGGCTGTTGTTGATCTGGCGTCACATCATGAGTGAGCGAGCGCGTGAAGGGCAGCTCGAGCGCCCCGCGGCTGCCGTGGCGGCGATGCCCCGGTGCGTGAGCGGGCGCAGCGCGCTGGAAGAGATCGTCCTTTTTACGCGCAATGAACGCCCACCAGCCCGTGAGCGAGCCCGCGTCGCGTTTGTGCTTGTGCCCAACGTGCGACGTGCTCAGTGCGCGCGACATGGGCGCGGACTGTCCCGCGTATGCCGTCGGCGAGAGCGCGGGCTTCGGGAAGTGCAACGACACGTGCGAATCCAAGAGCAGATTTTGCTCGAGGACGAGGGAGAGGTAGACGAAGGTGGCGAGCTTGAGCACCTTGGTCAGCGAGGCATACTGCGCGCCACTGGCGACGCCTCTGAACGCAAAGGAGCCACCCACAACCTGGATAGGTTCTTCGCTGGATGGAGCGTCCCCTGCAAACGTTCTAGCACTGTGTCGCGTGATAGCAAAGAGATGATACTTACCGTCCCATGAGTCGAAGCCGTACAGAATCGCATCGAGCACTTCGCTCTCTAGAGCGTCCTCAGAGGGCAATGCATGCATACCGGCGTTGAAGACGCATCCTACGGCCGGAGAAACGAATTCATACGCCCTATCCTCGTATGATAAGGTCGGTAGAGACCCGAAAGGTGACATCGTCAGCAAGAGGTGTTTCGCCGATGGCTTCGGTGCTGGTGCAGGTTGTCGCAAGACAGCATCCCTGAGGGATTGAAGCTTACTACTCCATGACTGAGCAGTGCGCTGTTGAGAACGACCGTCGCGACAGCCTATGGAGAGGTATCCCTGGTATGCGTTGAGCTCGCTGTCTTGCGCTTCTGCAGCTTTCTCTTTCTTGGTCAACGTCGTCCCAGCATCCTCGTTCTTCTTCACGGATGCCCTCGCGCTCTGCCTCTCCCGCTCTCTCTCGTCTCGTCTCCTCACCCTTGCTCGTCTTAGCCCCGTCAACCACCCACCCATCGCTATGCGCTCGCCAAGCTCTAGCAACGCGCCCTCCAAAGCCCCCGTCCACTCCTCCGAATCGCCATCCAAGCTCTCTAATGTCTCTCTCTCGTCCTCTATCGCCTGCAGGACAAACCTATGGAGGTGTGCACGGGCGTCGACGGTGAGTGTTGTGGGATTGGCGACTTGCGTGCCCAACCGCAGCTTCGACGGCGGCGGAATGTCAGGTAACGGTTTCTCCATGGCTCAGTGTTGCGTCCGGCATCCAGTCGACGCCGTTTCTAACGCTTCTGGGGTGACGATACGCACGACGTAGTGATAGTTCGGAGCATCAGGTCGAGGTCACGTTCTCCACTTCCCGGCGCAGCACAGCCCAGCACAAGTATGGCAAGGCGATAATGGCGCAGAGTCTTCGAGCGTTGGTTGGACACCGGCCTCGAGAAGCAGATGGCTGGAGAATTACCGGGAGTGCGGACGTGTATGGCTGACTCTCCGTAGACCGTGGTGGTCGCGGTCCAACTTGCGTCGCGTCGGTCCAAGGCTGGATGAGCGCTCACGGACCTATCTTTCGTACCACCACCATCTCACGCGTCCTGCACGATTCCTTCGCCAGATTGAGCAGCCAGGCGGGTGGTGGTTGTGGTGAATGCGCTATCCTAGGACTCTGTGCTCGTCAAAAACGGTACGTCGTGTTCGACAGATGCACGCTTTGACGGATCTGACCTTTCTCACAGCCGTGAAACCCAAGTCGTTCTCCGGTGTGCCTGCACTCCGGGTACACCGCACACGCGCATTGTCGAACATGCACAGAATGCGTACACCGGATGGCATCGAGTCTACGGTACGTCTTGTTATCAGGCACAGTAGATATTGACCTGCCGCCCACATAGCCTTTGACATGGCTGATATTGTCGAACAACAAGCGCGATATCCCCCCACATAGCCTTTGACATGGCTGATATATCGAGCATCAAGCGCGATATCCCTTCCAGCAAGTTCGACAGTGCATCGCGCGCAACTTGATGCAGAGTCGAACGCGGAATAGCATACACACTCCTTGTGATGCATATGAACGGCGACAAGAAGACGAGGCACAAGTACACGGCAGATCTTGCAACGCAAACCACATCTCAGACTACCACGGAGTATTGCACAACGTCGCAGATCGTCCGCCGAGGGACCATCAGCGTAGGGCGTCTCAGCAAACTTTCTGCACGCGGTCTTGGCGAACAGCTTCTTCGCGATGGAATTCTCCGTCAAGGTCGACATGTGAACGTCCATATATAAGAGGCACGATGCCCCGTGTCTTCTCAGCCTGTTGTTCCCCCCTCCTTGCTCAGTGTGCGAACGCAGCTTCTGCCCGTGATGCTGGCCTCCGTTGTTTTGGTGTCTTTGGCGCTTTTCAGTGCGGTTCTAGAGGGTGAGTGCAGCGTGCCTGGCGCATGGCGACCACTGACTCGGACACACAGCCGGAGCTGCGAACAACCTTGCGCTGAGGTCGCTGTTGCGGGCGAGGCAGCAGGTTATCGACCCCAACGATATTCCACCACCGGTGCGTGACTTGAATAATGCACGCAAAAGCGAGACTCATCCAGAAGGCTAGTGCCGTAGTACATGCGCGACGACCGTGACGGCTTTCAATGTGAGGTTATCATCGACTTACTACGCGTAGCATGCTCGCTCACAGATATGACTCGGCGCGCAGACGTGCACGACGAACGCCTGCCTGTGTAACAGCCAGGTGATCCAAGCTACCGCTGCGTGCTTCAGCTGCGTGGTCAGTTCGGACGGAACCCCACCCGATCCAGGCGATCTTGCTGATGCACAAATCACACTCCAAGGTGCGTGCCTCGTCCGTGTCCCTCATTATCACTTGACTGAATACCTCTGTAGAGCTCGAGGATGACTGCGCTTCAGTCGGTGACCCTGTCAGTTCGCTGACAGTGTCCGTCGTCAGCGTCAGCGGGGCTCCCACGATCCCGCCTGGTGGTGTCGGACCGGGCACGTCGGTGCAGTTCAGCCTCCCCGTTGCGTCGGGCAGCGGCTCGCAGTCGATTTTCTTCTCGTCACCCGGCGCACCTGCTCCCACAGGAAGCAGTCCCGCGGCGCCTGATACGACCTCAGTTGGATTCTCCTCTCCTGGTGCGACAAACACCCAACAATCCACCGTCCCGCACTCGACGGTTGGTCCGAGTTCGCCTAGCGATAGCCCGCCGCTGAATCCCAGCTCTGGTGCGAATAATGGTGGAACCGGTGTCAACTCCGGCATGACCTCGTGCGCGACGTTGTCGTCGATGGCTCTCGCTGGCGCAGTGGGCGGCGCCGTGCTCGTGTTGTTTGGTATGTAGATTGGTCTGTATTATATGTTCCCGCGAAGGACTGGACGTTGTAACACGCGTTTTCACCTGTCTCGGCCTGCGTCGTCCCGTGTGTCTTTGACCCGTCTGCGCGTGTTCGGTTGACCCGCCTCGGCGCTGGTGCCTGTTACGGTCCCTGACCCTGCGCGCATTGACGAAACGACGTGTATTCAGTCATTTCTCCATTTCGAGACGTGCGTCGGGGCCGCCAGCTCTGGGGCCATGAGAAGGCTCACGCGAAGTTTTGAGCGCGCAACGTCTCTTGTTCCTTGACAACAACGTCCACGCCTCCATACCCCCACAAAACGGAGGCCATGGTGAAGAGCGTCTTCGCCCGCGTCGTGTGTTCTCTTGCTCTGCTGTCCGCTCTTGACCGTGGTGAGCAATGCTAAGCGTCTCGGTGGAGAGCGTGTCTCATTGAACTTGCGAACCGTGACACAGTTTCCGCCCATGCCGAGGGTCACACTCCTTTCCGTCACTTTCTTTCAAGACGTCTGAATATCAGCGTACAGCCAAGACAATTCGAGTGGGAGCCTGATGTTGCCAAAGTATGCACCTACGCCAAGTGTTGAACTCTAAGTGATTGACGCGAGCCTTGCTCTTTCGTAGTGTCCATCAGAGTGTGCCACATTGGAGCAAGCCTTCGGGGTGCGTTTGTATGTCATATACCTGTGCACTACCAGCTGACATGCCACACATAGAGCTGCCGCGATTCTAAGTGCATCTGCACGGATGCCGTCGCCGTCGGCTTCAGGGAGTGCCTGGTCTGCTCTGTCGACCTCCCACTCAATGCAGAATTGCAAGCTGACGCTCAAGGCAGCATGAACGGTATGCGTTTTCCCTCCATTCCTTTCTCCAACGTCTCGCTCATATATGTTGCAGACTTCGAAGTAAACTGCGGGTCCGACGGCTTCCCCGTGGCGTCGCTCTCCGTCGCAGTCGCCCCTGCCACCGCGCAGCCCCCCGCCGCGTCGCCCGCGTGGTCCTCGAGCTGGTCTATCCCTGGCACAAAGACGGTTATCCTACCGGGTGCGGTGCATACGACACCTCTTATGCCCAACGGTTCACCCACCGTCACCTTCTGGTCGGACGGGAATTCGTTTGGCATGTCCGCCGGCTGGTCAGGAGGATACACCGCGTCGTTTGGATACACCGCGTCGTTTGGCGCGCCTCCCGCCTCGACGGGCTCCTCGAACGCACCTGGGTTTGCATCCGGCCCATCGGAAACTGCCCTTGTCGTGCCCGCCGGCCCCGCGTCTAGCAGCACAAGTACGCTCATCACGTTCAGCTCGCTTCCGCCTACGCCTGCGCCCTCAGATACGAACCTCCAAGATACCAGTGCAGCCGTGCGTTCAGCATCATATAGGGGTCTCATTGGCGGATTGTCGTGTGCTTTCGTAGCTGTGATGCTTGTTCTGTAATGATTAGTATACGACTCGATCCCGACGAACTCTGGTATTCAGCATGTTACAACACTATGCTTGTTATAATATCCATGTCATTAACGACCCACGCTGTGTGCTGGAACGCTGGTCTACAAGCTTCCGGCTTCATGCTCGAAGATCAGTTGATCTGTACGGCAGGGCCTTCGATCTACAGTGCCGCGGGTTCCGTGACCATTCCTCAGTCCAATACCAGTATAATGCTGTACACCAGATGCTACAGTTGTTCGTTAATATAGTACGATGCGACAACGAAGGAGGAAATATACACGGGACAACGAAGAAAGCGAGCAAGCCGATAATCGATGAAAGAGAGCATTGGACGTGTCTGATGCTACGCGGAACCGCCGACCTCTATAAAACGCAGCTACAGTCAGATCGCACCGTCCGGTGTACAGGAAAGAGGGTGACGTACGCTCTACCATGACATCGATCGTGTCGTTGTCTTCCATCTCGAGTGATGCGGGCGTGTCGTCGTCGTTTATCCTGTTTCCGTCGTACAAAAATCTGTAATTGGTGACAAAGCAGTCAGTAATTTGGCCCCTGAGGACGCGACATGGAGCTGAATAAATGGCACGGCCTGAAAGACGGCGACATCTCCTGCTACGATTGCTCCGTAGACTGACCGAATATCGTCGGCCAGTGTCGTCTGGTAATCGTTTTCGGGGCGGAGATTCGGAATCAGGACACAACAGCAGTGGCAAGATCGCCTGCACCACTCCGTGTCTCCTCATTGCTGTCCATCCGACAGGCAAACCTCCTAATCGATGTGCGGAGCAACGAGGACGCGTAGAGTCGTCCAGGGTCCTGCAATCGCCCAAGAAATCCTGCCCACTTTCCCCTCGTCTCCCAAACCGACTTCCATGGACAATACTTGTTGAACGAAAACGCCACTCACCGGATGCTGCTCACATCCTTGCCAACCTTGTTGGCGTAGGCGCCTTGCAGTTTGCTGAGCTTGGTATTCCTCTTGATTTTGAAGAATACCTCATCGCCCGTCTGTGTCGTGACCTGCGAGGGAAAATGCACGTCGTCAGCGACAAATTTCGGGGGCAGCACGCGACGGCGGCCGCAGATGAGACCGTGGCAGTGGGGGCTGACCTTGATATTGATAGGCGCATTGTCCTCGGCCTTGGGCTCGAGGTGGTCCTGTGTGTTGTTGTGCTCGGAATCGGACATGTTTGCACGGGGCGGTGGTGCGAGATGGTGGTTGTAGCGCAAGAAGCGGGGAGAGCGATGTGGCTCTCGACGAGCTCGCCCTCTTATACACGCTTACATAAGCTGTCCGCTGAACTCTGAGCCTGCCACAAATCTGCTGGCATGCCGCGGCCAGTTCATGACATCAGCGACAGGATCACAAATTGCGCGCAAAGACGGTGGGATAGTCGCGAATGTACATGCGGAACTATAATATGGCTACAGATAATTGACAGATACTAATAGAATGAGTACAGTACGAACGGTGAGACTACAGGAGGTGTACCAGAGGACTATCATGTATAACAGAGCCCTGTTCAAGGTAACCCCCGAGCATATGATATTCAAGGGAATTAGTGTATGGAGAGGAAAATCAAGCAGCTACAATACAACACGGACTTCCGAGAGCCAGCGCACGGCCAGGTATCGTGGAAACATGAAGGCCGCACACTTCCAACAACAGTCTAACAGGAGTCGATGTAACCTGGAACTGTCCACGTTAGGAGTGGGTGATATCATCAGAGTCAACGTTTCTTCTTCTTCGGTTTGGCAGCACGCGAGAGCAGCTTCTTCGCGCGCGTGTATTCCTCGTCCTCCTCCTCGCTCGAGTCCTGCCAGATATCTTGCTCTGTGGGCTCCTGGATCCTCGAAGCCCACGCACTCACCTGCGGGCTCTCACGATGCGGCGCAGGCGTGCGCGGGACGGCCCACGGCGCGTGATGGTCCGGGTCATCGTCAAATGCGGGCGGCGTAGTCGAGAACGTCGGCGGGAGCGACATCCGCACACTCTTCCTCCGCGCAGGCTGTGTGCTCGTGCTGTTCGACGCCGTGGACGTAGACTGCGAGATGTCGCTACCATTCACCGGCGCTGTGAGGCCGTTGAGCATTTTCGGCGGCAACGCAGGGGGAGAAGGCGAGGGAGGCGACGGTGGCGTCTCTGTGCCCGCACTCTCGTCCTCGAACGCCTCGCGTGTCGTCTCGTACGACGAGATGGACGAAACATCCGCTTCAAAATCGTCCGCCGCGCCACCGTTTATTTGGGGCTGAGGCTGGGGCAGCACATTAGTCTGACTCGTATTTTCTACTGGTGGTAGCGGCACGGGCGGTTGAGTCGGCGATGGGCGGAGCTTCGAACGAATCGGGATGGCTGGTGGCGACAGCGTGAGCGACGCGTTCGAGCCTGGCGAGGGCGATCGGCTGGGGTTGCGTAGCGCAGACCGTAACGGCTTCAGTTCTGGGGACGGGACATGCAGCGTCGGCGGGACGTCCGCAGGCACCGAGGGCGTGAGCGGGACGGAGCGCTCGCTCGACTCGCGCGCGATGGGCGGCGGGATCTCGAATGGTGCGTGCGTGACTGGCGGGTGAGTGAGGGCCTCCAGTTCCCTGTCGATGCTGTCCCCAATGGGCGGCGGCGCGATGGCGAGGAAAAGCAAGCTATTGGGATCCTTCTGCCGGTGCGCACGGTTCTGCTGCGAGACGTCCTCGACGATGCTCATCAGGCTCGTCTCGCCGTGCGCATTTGCACGCGCAGCAGGACCCGGAGCGCGAGGTGGTGTGGCGCCCGCTGCTTTCTTAGCTTTCACTGGTGTCGTGGGAGCTCCCTGGTTCTGTTTGCCCGCCGCAGTGTTGTCAAGGGATGCGGACCGTTTGTGCCCCGTCGACGAATTCGAGGCGTGCCGCACATGCGCCGTCGCTGGGTAGATTGTTGGGTTCGGCTGCGACGAGATGCCCACGGGCGCAGACGCGACGCTCAAGATGGAGTGCTTGGACATTGAGGAGTTTCGGGATAGCGCTGCCTCCGTGGGAAGCATAGCAGGAAGTATGGTACCGACCTTCTTTCCCTTGTACGTGCCATGTGCCGCACCAGTGACGTCTCGCTCCTCCTTCTCGCGCGGAGACTGAGGCGCAGGGACCGCCTCTTTCGCTCTCGGCTTCACAACTGATGCACGAATCGTGGCTTGCGATGAAGGCGTGACTGGCGACGTAGGCGATGTTGGCAAAGTTGGCGACGTGGGCGAGGGTTCAATTGTATCCTGTCCTTTCGTCACCCTCGCCTTCGACTTAGAGTTCTTCCTGCGCATCGAGCCCATTTTCGAGCCATCTACACGAGAAGCGGCGCCGTCGCTCACCCAGCCCCTGTCATCCGCATTGCCGTTGGCCGCCGCAGGGGCGTGTACGGTATTACGTTTCGCACCCGCGCTCCGTTTCTTCAAGCGCTGCGCCGCCAAGGTCGACGGCGGCTGGAGCGTATTCGTGCGCGTCGAGTTGTCACGTAGCGTCGGCGAATCGGTGATGACAGACGGCGGCATCACACGAGGGTACGCTATCCGTGGTACCTCGTCGTCGGAGTCGTCCCGTCCGCGGCGCATCAAATTCCTATCGGTGCGAGTCTGCCAGCCCGCGCTTGTGCTCCGTGAGTGCGACTGTGACCGCGAGAACGATGGTGAGGGTGAAGAATCTCGTTGGTCATCTGCGCTCGCGCCGGAGCCCTTGCTGTGGTGGAAGAAAGCGGCAATGCTACCGAAGACGGACGTCGAGCTCCGGCGCTGTCGCGTCTTCGGACTGCCGTTTGGACTCGGTGGGACGTACCCGGCTGACACAGACGTAGGCATGGGGAAGTGGACGTGTCGGTTTGACTCGACGGACGGTGACTGGACTCTCCCCGCGCCCCGTCCCTTCCCCTTTGACGCTGTGGAGAACCGCTGGTTCTCTCGCACCTCGTACTGGCCTTCGTCTTCTTCGGCACTACTGCCCCCGCCAGACTCTTCTTCCCGGCCATAGAGATAGGTATGATCCTCGATGGAGTGTGCTGGGGGAATGCTTAGTGTGTAAGGGCGTGGTGCAGTCGGGACCTCGAGATGCAGGTTCTGTGAGGCCGATTGTGACGGCCCGATGGACGACAAATCCGACGCGGGTCCCGCGTGTGCGTATCCGTTGCCGTTCTCGATTGCGGTTGGGGGTCGCTGGTATGGCGCCCGAGGCGGCGGAGGGTTGGCTAGGAGCTCCTATCAGCACAGTCCTGCGAATGGGATTCAGAACACGACGCACCGTAACCATTCCCATTCCCGTTCACTGCTGGCATCTGCATCTCAAGGGTCTCTACTGCGCGCAATCCCTCTTTGCCCATCTCGCCCCACGCCCACCCGCACTCAACGAGCGCTTTGCAGCGCGTCGAAAGCCCACTTCGCACCGCGGCCAGCCGCATCACGTCGAGCTCCCGCTCCTTCGCCGCCAGATGTGCTTCGCACGCCTGCAGCTCGCTCTGCGCCCCAGCTAGCTTCGCGCCGACTTGTACCTCGGGCTTGGCAACGCTAAGTGTGGAGGAAGAGGATGACGCGAGGATGCCGTCGCGCGTAGGCTTCTGTTGCTTGGACGCCTTGATGAGCCGCGTGACCCTGTACGACTTGAGTTCTCGAACTCTAGACTAGTCGTGTCCTACTCACAGGATTTCCCTGTCCCGCATGATGTTCCCCACTTCCTCCTCAAGGTCCTTGAGCGACCGAAGCTGCTCCTGCCATTGTTCCAAAGACACCGCATACTTCCGCAACGCCTCATCAGCACCAGCGAGAGCGCCGGCGACTTGGATGATGATTTGAGACGCGGGCGGGGCGGATGCGGACGCATACGCCGAGAACGACGCTAGCGACGCATGAGACGAGTCGAGGAGGTTGGAGAGCTGCTTCGCGTAATCTTTCTCGTGCGAGAGAAGGTTGACGAGCAAACGCGAGTCAGACGGTCTGTGCACCATCCGCCCCCTGCTGAAAAAGCGAGATGCTCTCCTGGAGGCTCATGAGCACGCGGATGTTGGCGGCGGAAGTAGTGAACGCATTGACTGACCTTGTGATGGAGTCGGACACTTCAGATAGAGTACCACGCGCAATATTCAGATAGTGAAGGGTACAAAAGCGTTTAGAAACTGGGCCTTGTGCGAGGTGTGCATGAGGGAATGACGGTCAGCTTCAGATTTCGGAGGCTGTCCCGCCAGGTCGCAAACGGCAACCTTACGTAAGATGAGATCTTGTTGAACGCCTGACTGCCGGTTCAGATCCAGACGGCCCGGCTTCTGTCTGTTGATGATGATTGTCGCAATAACACAGAATACCACTTGTGCCCTTGGATCCTCCAATAGCTGAGCTTAAGAAATACTTTAACAGAGTCCACGTTGGAAGCCCCAACGCCAGGTCAACCGGTCAGCATTTGCGTTCACCGTACCACTCGCCGCTGTGGGGCGCGGAGTTCGGCTCTTGGGTAGAGGTCGGCAGTCGGGAGTGTATTGCTTGTGGGAGAGTAGTGGTGGCCGGTGTGGTTGGTTCTTGTCTGAAGGGTCGAGGTCGACTTTCGGAAGCGTGTTGCGACTAGACGGGATTTCTGACGAGGCAAGCGAATGAGCGGGAAAGCGCTTACATAGTAGAGCTCACTGATCGATTCTCAGTCGACGATGAATGTACCTTTCAACGGATTTGCGCATGAGATGGAATAATTGCGCGCGGGAGAATCTGAGGCGTCGAAGAAGACTTGATTGCGATATTACGACGACGGGCGATAAGGAAACGACGGAAAACAACGAGAGACGACGAGTAATACGACGACGAGTATTGTGCGTGATGATGGGGGAAAGAGGAAAAGGGGGGATTGTCTTTTCTCCGGGACTGTGCCAGTATATAAGGAGAATCTGCGTGACCAAGGGAGTGGAACCTTGCGAAGTGTCATGAAGAGTGCCTTCGAAGACGGAACGAGCGCGAGCGAGTGGGAGAATGACTAAATCGGTATGAGAAGCCGGGATTCAGAGAGCGTCGGGATTTTACTATAAACGGAAGAAGGGCGGGAACCGAGACAACGAGCGGCATCGGGACGTGCACGAGACCGAGACCGTAACGTATAGCTTCACCGTAGGCTTCTGCGCGGCGGATGTGCGGGGCTGGTGTACGTTCAGGGTGCCTCGAGAGTCAAACACCGTATCAAGAATTCGTATCGGGCTTGAGGGACGCGATTGCGCGTGTCGACAATTGGCAAGCGGGAATAGCCAATGTCGACGATTTGGGAGCTGGACGCCCTGACTCCTCCACAACGCTGCAAAGACAGTGCAGTAAGCGATCCTGGTCGTGCATTTCTGCCTTGATGTAAGTAAACGCCACATATTCGCGGTTTTCACCTACTATCCACCGCTCAAGATTCAAGACACGAAGACTCGGACGGCGAAAGAGGGAACTAGGCGATGCGCCCACGGGCCCCCCTCGTAACCTGGACGTCGTCTTCAAACATCTCTTCCTACAATGCATACAAAAAACACGTCTGTAGAGAAGGGTTCGTCCTGCAAGCAACGTCGTGTCCGTGTAAGCATATATCTTCGTCCTCGAGTGAACCTCCGAAGAACTAGAACACAAGCAACCCTACGAGCGCGAAGACCATAAAGATCCCACCCCCACCCCCAAGAGACCGAGCGGAATTAGAGGCCGGGGGCGGAGAATTGGGAGACGTAGGCCCTGATGGCGCGGGGAAAGAAAGCGCTGAGGATGAGCCACCGGGGAGTGTCTGTGGGCCGCTAATAGTGCGGTGCGAGATGGTGGGGAGAGCGATCTCGCTGGAGTTCGACGCGCTTGCATCACCGTCAGACGAACCTGACACATTTGCCGACACAGTGGGGATATTCGTCTGGGCAGTCGATGGAGGGTTGTGGAACTCCGATGCTGAGACCGACGGAGAGCGCGACGTCGGCGGTGCAGACGACCGCGTCGTTTGTGGAGGTATGGTCGGAGGCGGGGGCGTGGACGGCGGGGGTGTGGGTGCTGAGACTGCTCCCGAGATCGTGAGCGACGCGATAGGGAACCCCTCAGAGTTGCACGCGTCCTCATATTCTGTACAGCATTGGATCGAAACGGTTAGGTTCAGATTTTGGGTACGTCCGAGGAAGACTCACGGGCCAGGCCCGTTTGCGTTTGTTGCAGCAGACTCGGGTCTGAGGTTCCGACTATTCCTAGCAAGCACTCGTAGCACGACTTGATGCCGACATTGATGCTGCTTGTGCAGAAGCAAGAATCGTCGGGACAGTTCTGTCGACGTGAATGAGTTCCCTCCAGCATGATGCTCGTGAAAATTCATAACTCACGTTGAGCCCTTGTACCATAACTGCACAGGCGCTGGAGCACTGAAAATCGCGTGTTAGAGAGTACAGATGGACACGAGTGAACAACGGACCTGCGGCGGAATTTCGTCTGGGTTGAGGTTTTGCCTTGCGTGCAAAACCCCGCGCGAAAGGATGGGGAAGGATGCCGCATTTACTACCGCTGGAGTTCAACATATTGGTTAGGTCTCCTCATAGCATATACGTTGATCGGACGTACCAGAACCCCATAGCAGACTCAACGCAATGAGTGACTGGTTGGGAACGACCATCATCGCGACATGGGCTCAGTGGTGCGTATGCCAGAATAAAGCACGGCGTCCGCCTTTTATACGAGGGCCTGCGAGAGGCGGCGATGGTCCGGCCTGCATTCCAACTGGGCTGTGGACGCCTTGTATTAGCCAACAGTTGGCCCTGACAGGTGCACTTGGCATCGAGGTCAGTCGGTTATGGCGTTACTTATACAGGAATTATGAAAGCTGGGCCGGTCCTCGCTTGACACAGCTGTTCGACTAACAACGCCGTGATTTGCGCGTGAAAGACTTATTGATTGACTTGTGATTGACACTAAGTAGTCCGTTCGACGTCCCTGAACATGGCCGGAACCTGTACGCTGAAGAGACCCGGATGATTCTTTCTAGTCAGTTGTGTGAGACCAATATATGTCCTACGGCACTTGAAATCTGCGAAAAGCGTCGAAGACGTTGATCATGGTGGTTGAAAGAAGAGCGGGAACGCACGCGAACTTTAACGGATTTTCGTCGCCTAAGTCACCGTGTGAGCGCCCGATATTTGATGCGCCATCATATTCCTCAGGCCGCTTGCAACAATAATGACCATTTTTCGAACGAATTATTGTCCAATGCAGGAACGACATGCACTCATACTATAGTGTTCGACCAACACAACCCAAAATCAAGATGTACGTATCGTGTGGTTGCACTCTAGATCCTCGGACAAAATTTGACTACGATCTCAGAAACCTAGCACAAACAGTGCAGCGACCATACCCATCGCAGCCGCCGCCCCAGGCATAGAGGTGGCTGAGACCGCTCCGTTGCCGTTGCCTATCGGAGGCGTCTGGGTATCAGGCGTCTTCGCAGCAGCAGGCGCAGATGTACCCGGCGTTTGACCGGGAGACGTCTGGGTAGGAGGTGTCTGCCCGGGTGTATCCGAGCCGGCCCCCGACGCCGTAGGTAGGACGGTGCTGATATCGCCAGTCGGGCCCGTGTCGTCTGAAGCCGGCGGAACGGTAGAACCGTCGAACTTGGGCGCGGTAACAGAGAAGCCAAGGGTCTGACAGCCAGAGACAATTTCTAGCGGATGCTAGTCAGCAAGGGACTATGGCGCGAGAGAGGCAACACTAACCGCTGAGGGCTTGCTGAGCAGTCGACGGCCAATCCGGATCGCCTGACTCGAGAGACGGAGTCAAGCAGCTGTAACAGTCGGCCAAATCCTGGAGGTGGCTGTTGTCGCAAATACATTCCATGGTGCCGCACTTTTGGGATGTCGAAGGTGAGTGCAGGTATTTATAGCCAAACCGAAGGCACTCACCCCGAAGTCGTTGGATGCAGTAGTGCACTGCGACTCGCACTGACGAAAGACAGTCAAATAAAAGTCTCTATCGAGCACATCTCTTCACTCACTGCGCTGTCATCCGTAGGAATACTGGGAGCACCGAGCTGCCGCGTTAACAGGCCTCGCAGAACGAGTCCGTCCCGTTCCTGAAGGACAGCGGTAGCGGACGCTAATCCAACAAGCAGATCAGCAGATCGCCGCGAAACATTTGGAAGGAGACATACCGGAGGTCATCGCAAGGGCCGCAACGACAAAAGTTGTTTTGAACATCATTGGAGCGGTATGTAGATCGTTGAATGGATGAGAAGGACGAATAGTGAGGTGAGAGATTCCTATCTCTCCTACTGTACCCCGCTGACACCTTATATCTGTCCTCGCGACGCGCTAGCTCCGACTATAGCGGTTCATATCATCCTGTGAACAGAGGCGGGGTGCACTAGGCGACAACGTTTCTGTCAGGGTAGAGTTTTACTTTACCTAATGCAGACTGATGCGACGTTATAGCCACCTTCGCACCCGCAAAGTCGCACAATACGCTCTCGCTTGACAACGTCGCCCAGCTCCGTGCTCTCCGTAGCTTTATGTGCTTCAGGCATGCAGATCCTACCAAAACGCGTCTGTTGTTATTCCTCTCTTGTTCCATTTACCTGTTGACATAAGTACAGTGAATTGTAAACAGGAAGTCGAGTTGTCGATGTGCAACTTCACAGCTTCATATGCTGTATCAGTGTGGCGTACCAATCTAAATTGACTGACGAGCGCGCGACGTCCCACGTCAAGGTCCAGAGGTATGGAGCCGGCGGGAAACTATCAGCGCTACTGTTCATTTCAGCCATAGTCGGACTGTCCCGCGAGTGCTCTCTTTGTCATCCCAGGTAGCACGGTGAACCGGTTACGGAGTCTGTTATGCGCGGAAGAGGTATTGCAACTATCATAGGCAATGCGAACAGCTCTCCCATTCGGCGACTGCTGTTCGTTGAACAATCCAGACACGACAGAGACGACACGCGGCTGTACGTATCTGCCAGGAACAGTCACTTGCCCTCGCGACCTATGCGATATCAGTCTGCCAAGCCGAACTCTAACGTCGCCGATCTGCAAACGGGCTATTTTTGTCCCTAGCCTTGAGCGCGACTCGGTAGCGTTGATTTCTTCCAGATGCTTTGCGTGACGATCAGGATCCGACCATGCAAACTGGGCAGCCGCGGTTGGAAAGCGTATCGCACGGATGTTCCAAGCTGTGTGCCAGTCCGACGATGGCGGAGTCCTTTACAGTACTGAATGAAACGTTGACATGTGTGGGCGGTGTTAGGTACAGCGCACGACGAGCTAATGGCACCACGCGTCGGTAGCATGGAGGCGGCGAGGTTCAGACGGTCATGGGGAGGGTGCCAAGTGATGTTCAATACATGTGCAGTTCTAACGATCAAAGGAGCAGTCCGTGAGTGTCGCAGAATAAGAAAGCGCTGCAAATGTACCTTAGACTAAGGCGCAGCGATCACGCTTGAGAGCGCAGAGATTGAGGGAACAAAGAAATACTCGCCGCCCTTAGGGATGACGAACTGCGGTACCGCGTACGCCCCGGTCTGGTTGTGGGGATTCAGCCCAACCGCAACACGTTCTCCACCCTGACCGATGATGGGTTCAATCCCTGGAGTAACGCTCTTGAGAGGAGGGAAGCTGTAAAACGGACCTATTAGCACCATGCAAATTATTTGAATGAACACAAAGGCAGACTTCGCAGTGTTGGCCCAACTGATCTGCTGAAAGCGAAACCCGTTCGCGATGGAGGATTGATATTCAACTGGTAGCACCCTGTGAGCTGCAGGAAGTCGACAGCTGACAGAAGTGGTGCTCACCAAATGCCAACCCGCGGTCTTCGGAAGAAATCCCAGAACTGGCCTCGGACGAGCTGACTTCCGGGCCGTAGGGCGTACCCGCACGGATGGCGTGGTTGATTGTGTTCAGATCAGCCAAATCCGCGCGAGGGTTTGTTTTGCGAATATGAGCGCTGAACGGACAGTTCGTCTGGTCGCTGAACAACGACTCGTTCAGATGCGCGAAGTCGAAGTTGTTGTTCCTCTGCGGGTCCGTGCCGAGGGTCGGGTCGTCGACGAAGGGCGTGATATCGGTCGGCGCGCCGCTCTTCCAGCGCCCGACCATACGTGCACCGAGGTAGTCCGCGCCCTGCTGCTCTGTGAGAGTGCCGGCAGCGTTCTGTACCGCATTAGCCAGCGTCCACGTATTGAATTCAGGAACCTTTTGTTGCAGTTTGCGGAATACCATGAATGTGCCGTCGAGTGCCCAGGCGGGGCGCAAAGCCAGATCACCAAAGCGATTGCAGAGTATGATACCCGGGGCAACGACTGTTTGACCAGGGAGGACCGACGTGGAAAACCCGGAGACTGCAGGATTCGAGATGCCGTCGAGGAAACCGAAGTCTACATAGTGCCAGCGGCAGATGAGACAGTGCAACATTGCGAGATACACTAGCCGACTTACGTTCGTGACCAGCCTCAGAGCCCGGCCTCGCAGCGGCATCGATCTCATACACCTTCGTGATGGAGCTTCCGAATGTCGAGGTGATGGCCGCCGCGTACTGTGAAGTGTACGTAGTCTGTGCATCCATCGTAAATGACACGGCCTGTCAGGAGCGTCGTGAACTTACCTGATCGCTTCCAATCAGGAAGACCCCGTGTATATTGGTGCCTGCAAAGGCTGAGTCCCATTTCGACGTATCGTCACCGAGATTGACAGCGTCGGCAAATTGTCCCTCAGCGAACTGGCTGTCTCCGAGATTATCGATAACACCAAGTGCGGTAAGACCGGTCTGCGAGAAGGCAACATTTACGAAGGCGAGTGGCTGCGACGCAGGCGGCGAAAGCAGGACCGCTGTGGATGCGATCTCGGGGATGTAGGCGCGCAGAGCGGTCTTGAACGTGGCAGCATTGTTGATATGGAAAAAGTAGAAGGTCTCCTTCTGCTTCTTCATGCCAATCCTAACGTTGAAATGGGTTATATGATGAGATACTCTCGGGAACGATGACCACGTACAAAACGTCGCCCTGAATATTCTGAATGGGTAAGAACGTTCCGTTTGTCGCATTGAGGTTGATGATATCCTGCAGTGTGGGAAGAGGACCCTGGCCAGGGAAGACTATGGACAAGTTGAGAGACGGTCATTATTGTATAGACAATAAACTCCTCACCGGTTAGCAGAGACGCCGTCCTAGACTGCCTCTCGACGAGGTCACGACCGGGGTTAGACGTTCTGCATATCGCGAGGTAGCTGAATGAAAGCACAGTGATGAGTAGGGTGCTCAGCAGCATTGTGGCAATCCGCAAGGACCAAGAACAGACTGTGCTGACGAACCAGCCACAGGACACGGCCCTCTTATACCCCGTGGAATCTCGCCAAAAGGGAGAGCGCGCGTCACTAACCACCTATGCATGACCTACGTTCGACAGTGTGCACGGTTTCCACTTGTTCTGTGATTATTTCTTTTACGATCTGTCATATTTGGCGGAATTCGGTTGCTTCTGGTGGGCGCTCCGATAATTGGAGACTAGCGACGGGGCTCAGTGGTAACCGCCGCATTTGTAACGTCTACAGACGTCCGCCAGACAAGACATTTGAGCGGCGGTGGGAGCCATTCGCTACAGGAGATGAAGCGAACGTCAAGTTTACGCCCATGCCTGTCGGGGACTGGTCAGTTTCGAATAAATGCACGACATGCGGTAGAAGACATGGAATAGCACCGATCATCATCGCGCGGTACCGACAGTCGCAGTGAATGGAAGTTATCGCGGCCATACGCGACGCGTGTGTGGCGCACAGCTCCCGAGGTGCAGTGGGAATACAAACGTGTGATTGTCATATGTCTGAGGCAGGCACAGCTCTCACTGGCACCACAAGCACACGACCTCACGGCCCCTTGCGTGGCCCAGCAGCAACTACCAAAGAGAGTTTCAAAACACGATATAAACGCACATACCTCGTCCACACACATTGCGAGATATCCTATCATACAATGTTAGAGTGATAAGAAAGTATGCTCAAAGGCTCGTACTCAATTGTGCACCTGTCAGGTGCTCCTTTGGTTCGCGGTGTTGGGCCAGGCCGTCCCAACTGATCCAGAGCTAGTAAATGCTCAGCAGGTAAACCCCAACGATCTGTGCGCTTTTAGTGATTTGGGGATGCCGAAGTGGAAAAAGCCGAGATGTACGCAATGTCACGAATTGACGGTGCATGGGGGGTCGTGTGAGCCTGCGGGTCTTCTGCGAGTGGTCAAGGCACAATGACGACACGGTTCGCGAAGGTTAGCAGCTAACAATGGCGCTCAGAAGCTAAGCTAGATCGAAGAAAACTAGATGTCAATCGATGTACGATGAACAAAGGAGAGCTCGAGTAGACTCACGGTGAGGTACAAAGACGAGAAAGTGCTCCACTAGTCGTGGTTGTCCGCTATCTCTACGTTTAGGCATGTCTTGAGAAGTGAAGTAGCATTTGCAGCCGCGAGTGCATAATCATCACGGCGGCCCGTCCTGAAGTTCTCGCTTCGCGGTTCGAATCACCCGTGGCCGTGGTGTTTTGCTTCGGGATCTGTCGGTTTGACTCATATGTGGTGACAACCCTCCGCATAGTCGATACCATTCACCGCACGAGGATTTGATGTGAATGGCGTACCTGAGGCTGTCGCGGGACAACAGGATGCTCCACGGTACTTGTACGGTGGAGTTATCGCAACGGGCGGATCTGCTAGTGCACAATTTGGCGCGGCCTGACGTGGACCAAGTCCTTGAGATGACGAGAAACTCAGGCTACAATGACCACGATGACCGCGGGCAAGACGAAACGATAAGGAGGCACGGTCGTCATCAGGAGCCCGTTCGTCAAGCGTTGGCACGTAGGGACGTCAAGGGACGATACGTGCGATACGCGCAGCATAGCAGTCTATCCAGTCTACATCGATACAATCAAAAGTTGTCCGCAATAGAGCCTCAGGGCCACGCACCTCGAGTAGTGGAATACAACGCTCCTCTAGCGACCGACCCAACTTTTCTTCACTCGCGACAGAACATTCTTGGGTCGGGGGGAGGAGATTGTGACAAAAGCCACTCCTCGTAAAGATCGCGCAAGTTGGAAGTCATGTTACTATCGTACAGTCACATACTAGTGTAGTCGTGGTCATGGTCGTGGTCGTTCATCGAATCGGCCTGCTTCTCTATGGGCGGTTCAGAGACGCCCAAAGTGTGCGGCCGAAATAGGAATGTTCGGTGGCGGGCCGGTTGGCGGGCCGGCTTGCGTCGGAGTGCTGGAAGTTCGAAAGGAAACGAAAGGCGTGAATTTAAGAATATGAACATGAACACGGCTTGATTAGTGATGGCAATATAATAAAAGAGCTCGTAGTTCAGACGTTACAGTGCCGAAATCACGTCCAAAAGCGCAGAGATGGACGGTACGAAGAAGTACTCGCCGCCCTTCGAGATGACGAATTGCGACATGGTGTAGGATTCGCTCTGATTCTGAGGATTCAGGCCCACCGCAACAAGACTCTCTCCACCCTGGCCAATAATGGGATCGATCCCTGGTACGAGTGGCGTCCCGTTACTGTCATGCTTCTTCGTGGGAAAACTGAACGAAAGAAGCATCAATAACGGACGAAACGTAGAGAGCGATTGGCGCACTCAGCGTTATTGGCCCATTTGACCTGCTGAAAAACGAACCCGTTGGCGATGGAGGACTGATATTCGACTGAACACCCTGTCAGCTTTCCGAAGATACACGAGCGACGAGAGACGAGAGACGCACCAAACGCCAGTCCACGATCTATAGACGTCACACCAGAGCTAGCTTCTGCGGAAGTGACTTCGGGACCGTAAGGGGTACCGGCACGCATAGCATGGTTAGCGACATTCATATTCTTCAAGTCTGCGCGGGGATTTGTCTTGCGGAGATGCGCGCTGAATGGGCAACTCGTCTGATCGGTGATCAGCGACTCATGCGCGTGCCCATAATCGAAGTCATTGTTCCTCTGCGGGTCCGCGCCTAGGTCGGGGTCGTCGGCAGTAGGCGTGAGGTCAATCGGCGCGCCGCTCTTCCAGCGCCCCACCATACGCGCACCGAGATACTCCGCGCCTTGCTGCTGTGTGAGCGTTCCCGCTGAATTTTGTATCGCATTGGCGCGCGTCCAGGCGTTGAATTCGGGTACCTTCTGCTGCAGCTTGCGGAAGACCATGAAGCTACCATCGAGTGTCCAAGGAGGTCGCGGTTGATGATCGCCGACGCGGTTGCAAAGAATGATACCCGGGGGTACGAGGGTCTGACCGGGGAGGATCGACGTGGAGAAACCAGCGACAGCAGGATTCGAGATACCGTCGAGGAACCCAAAATCTATGCGACGAGTGAGACGTAGAGTGCAGCGATAGATAACCTGGCTTACGTTCATGGCCAGCTTCAGATCCTGGCCTTGCAGCGGCATCGATCTCATACACCTTCGTGATAGACCTTCCGAACATGGTAGTAATCTCTGCCGCGTACTGAGAGACGTACGAGGCCTGGATATTTGATATCAGTAAATGTAAGGCCTCTGCGGAGCTTGCAGCACACTTACCTGATCGCTGCCAATGAGAAAGACTCCATGAATATAAGACCCCGCGAAGGCCGGATCCCATTGCGAAGGATTGTCCCCAAGATTCACCGCGTCTGCGAACTGGCCCCCAGCGAACAGCTTGTCTCCGAGATTATCGGAAATCCCTAGCGTAGTGAGACCGGACTGGGATAATGCGACATTGACGAAGGCAAGGGGTTGGGAAGATGGCGGCGAGAGTAGGGTCTCTGTAGAGGTGATCTTCGGGATGTACGAGCGCAACGCGATTTTGAATGCGACGGCATTGTTTATGTGGAAGAAATAGAAGGTCTCTTTCTGTTTCTTCATGCCGATACTAGAGAATCAGATCTTCAGACAGGCGCACGATATTATGCATGTCAAATAAAGCGTACAGGATATCGCCCTGAATGTTCTGAATAGGCAGTAACGTCCCGTTTGTCGCGTTGAGATTGATAACGTCGTGGAGTGTAGGCAGCGGGCCCTGGCCAGGAAAGACTAGCGAAAGGTTCAGTAGGCAAGGTCATATCACAACGAAAATGATAGCGTCACCGGTGAGCAGGGGGGTGCTCCTGGAAGGCCTTCCGATATGATGAGAATGATCAGGACCGCCGTGGTGATCGCATACCGCGAGTCTCGTGAGAGAAACCACAGCAGCGAGGACTGTGATTAAGCGCATCGAGACGGGTCAACTACAGTCAACTAGGGGAAGGAACCCAGGAGGGCTGAGTCGAAAACCTGGTACTTCACCCATTTATGCTGTCGGAGCTGGCATTAAAGCGAACAAGGATCGCCCAACCACCAACCCCATCTGTCTTCCTTCATACGCAAACGCCATTTGGTATGACACGATGCGTTTTTGGACGGGGCTTGGATGATTGGACTCCAGGCGCTATGTCGGGGTCCAATAACAGACGTAACCTGATGTGAGCCAGTCAGAAGTATCAAGCGGAGTTGACATGAATCAATGCAGAAGTTTGAGCGAATGTGCCTGCCATGAATTGGTCAGAACGTGTCCGGTTCAGTTGTGCGGTACCGATAGTCACGGGGATAAATGGAAGCTCGCGCAATTATAAAGAATGCTTGAGACGTACCTCAAAAAGCTATAGTGAGCACGTTGTTCAGAAAATTACAATTGACACGTCGCAGGCATCGTAGATCGACAGCACATGAACAACGGGTTGGCGTGACACATTGCGACAAACGAAGACAGAGAGGAAGAATACCACTTCGGTCTAACCTCCTCCTCCTCCTCTGAACGCAAGTCGTGAATAAGGAGCCAATCACAGTGGAATTTGGCCTTGACGACGCACTTACCTGACTAGGATACACCGAGACCGTGCTCCTCTAGCGACCAAGCCCATTGACAACCTTCGTGCATAGCGGACATTAGCAAGAGAGAAGATGAGAGACGTCCGGTCATAGTCACGCGGGTTGTACAGATGCAGCAGAATAGATTCATAGAGTCGGGGGTCCGTGGTCGTCTTCAAGTGATAAGAAACGAGAGGCTTCAAGAAGCTGCACTTCGTTCTCAGACGCCCAAAGTGCGAGTCCGAAAGAGGAATGCGAGTAAGTTCGTTAGCGCGCTGCCCTTGTCCGCCCGACACTCTTCGACCATTGGGACACAAATGCCAGGATTGATGGACAAATTAAGTCAAGATTAAATTGCAGCATACAAATTGCAAAGAATAACACGAAAAATAGAAATATCTTGGACACTACGCTGCGATCACGGTTGAAAGCGCAGGTATAGACGGCATGAAGAAGTACTCTCCACCCTTCGCAATCACGAGCTGTGGCACCGAGAAGGACTGGGTCTGATTCTGAGGATTCAATCCCACGGTATCCCTCTTCGCGTGATTCGTCGGGTCTTGGCCGATGATTGGATCAAAGCCAGGTTCGAGGTGCTGGGAACCGTCTGGGGTCTTCTTGTTGAACATGAAGCTAGATGAATTGAGTATCAGCATCGCCACGGTTATCTAGAAACTTCAACGTACTTCTTCGCATTTGCCCAAACGTTCTGCTGGGTGACGAACCCGCTGGCGATTGAAGACTGATACTCGACTGATACAGCTTGTGAGTTTGGCTTAGATACAGCTAATGACCAAGAGACGCACCAAACGCCAGACCACGGTCTGTGGAACTTGTGCCGGAGCTAGCCTCCGAAGAACTAACTTCGGGACCGTAGGGGATACCAGCACGGATGGCGGAATTATCCGGAACATTGAAATCCGCGCGAGGATTTGTCTTCCGAATATGCGCACTAAACGGACATTTGGTCTGGTCCCTGTCAATCTGCATATCCGGATGAGAGAAGTCGAAGTTGTTGATCTTGTTCAGGTCCGAAACAAGGCTGGGGTCGTCAGTGAAGGGCGCCAGATCTATCGGGGCACCACTCTTCCAACGTCCGATCATGCGCGCACCGAGCAGGTCTGCTCCTTGCTGAGGCGTGAGCGACCCCTCGGTGTTCTGCAACGCATTGGCCAGCGTCCATGCGTTGAATTCTGGTACCTTCTGCTGCAACTTGCGGAATGCCATGAAGGTCCCGTCGAGTATCCAGTCGGGAAGCGAAGTGTCGTTCGATCGCCCGCAGAGGATGACGCCGGGCTTGACGACAGTCTGACCTGGAAGTGGGGCGACGAATCCAGAAACAGCGGGGTTTGAGATGCCGTCAAGGAACCCGAAGTCTGCGTGACGGGTGAGCCAACCAGAACATTAGGGGATGGGAGAGTCGACTTACGCTCATGGCCAGCCTCAGGACCGGGTCTAGCAGCAGCATCGATCTCGTACACCTTCGTGATCGAACTTCCGAACTTCGAAGTGATTTCGTTCGCGTATTGCGAGGTGAACTCGGTCTAAGCGTCTGACATTAGCAAATTATTTGTTGACCGTATCCCGTACGCGTACCTTATCGCTTCCAATGAGGAAGACCCCATGGATGTTGGTGCCTTTGAATATATCCTCCCATTGTGAGATATCATCCTTAAGGGTATCCTCAGCGTGTAGAAACTGTCCGTCAGCAAAGTCGGAGTCTCCAAGATTGTCGGTAACGCCCAGCGTTGTGAGACCCGTGTGCGAAAATGCAAGATTGACGAAGGCAAGCGGCTGAGACGGAATCGGCCCAAGAATGACGGCTGTAGATGTGATCCGATCCGGTATGTAAGAGCGCAGAGCGGTCTTGAACGCGGCACCGTCGTTGATATGGAAAAAGTAGAAGATCTCCTTTTGTTTCTTCATACCAATCCTAGCGAAGGCAAGACGTCAGGATAGAAACTGACATGTCGTGCATAGTACGCACATGATGTCGCCCTGGATATTCTCAAGCGGCAAAGACTCCTGGAAACCAATCGTTCTATTGCCCCGCACTGCGGGCAGTGGTGCCTGACCAGGGAAGTCTAAGGCAGCAAAGTTCAGTGACAGAACCCATGATAAGGGGAACTAAGTCCAAGTACCTCCCAGCAGAGGTTCCGTCCTGGAGGACTGCCTCTTAACAAACCCTGGCGTCGAGCCAGAGGGCACACATGATGCGAGGTTTGCGAGAGCGAGAAAAGCGGAAAGCAAAGCGACTGAGCGCATCGTGGAACTGAAGAAAGCTGACTGGCGGCATCATTCACGGTACGAGGCCCTTTTATATGTCTCCCAGCATCTCGCCAAGGCTGACAGTACCGAGAATATTGGCTGGCTGGAGCGGCTGAGCGACGTGCCAATTCGTATACGAACCAACCTGTACGAAGCGTCTCCTATCAGTCATAGCCTACGGTCTACATTTCGCAGTGCCCTGAGAATGTGCTCACCTATCTCATTTTGCGCGTGTGGTTTTCCATCGCAGGCAAAACGTAGCCGTTGCAGTGCCCGCTGCAGTACACTTGGAATGTGGGCTTGGACGAATTGCTGGATGAGAAGGTAGCAAAGTCCGGCCGGAAGTCCAATGGTGTGGTACGCCAAGCCTAGCCACTGAGCCAGCCGCTGAGGGCGAGGTTCGTGTGCAATGGAGGCGATCCGATGCCTAGCGAACAAGGCGGTTTCGCTTCTGTGTCTGTCTTGAGCGGGTCGGATCCGAATAAGAGATGTCGGCGGTACCAGGTGGCGAGAATGTAGCGAAAAGTTTATAATCCTTAGCAATAGTAGTTGGGCGATCTTCGCGCACCGAGCGTCGTCATGGGTGGCTGAATATTCGCACAGCTTCCAAGGTCGAAACATAGCAACGGGCATTCAAGCCTGAAAACCAGTGCAGTAACAAGATAGGGGCAAGCCTGACATGGTCGGCGAGACAACCCGCCGACGACGCTGCGAAAAGCTTGAATGAAGGGTCAGCTGTAGCAGGGTTCGAGGGCCACAGACCTTGGAGAATATTGGAACGCCAGGCTGAGTTCCAGCCGAGCTCAGCCTGAATTGGCCCGTCCTTCTGTGGCGAAAAAGTCCAGTTGGGAAGCGAAGAAGAAGATCGTCCCATATAAGCACACGAGTTGATGCACTTATATTGTCAGCATACGCGGGTGGCTAAAGCATGATTTTCGTCGTCGTGGTCGTCTAGTAAGGAACCGCCCGCGCGCTCCGATCAATTTAAAGGCGCCCATAATCGCAACAAGAAAAGGCAAGTAAATTCGTTCATACGTGTATAGAGATTTATTTCACAGACTACTGTGTATCATATGTCCTGGGATTCGCACTAAAGGAAAGCCGCACGAACTCAGATCCAGAGTATGCAGGAGCTAGCAACTCGGACAGGACCGTTACGCCACCGCGATCACGTTCGAAAGCGCAGAAATCGACGGCACGAAGAAGTACTCGCCACCCTTCGGAACGACGAATTGGGGCACAGCAAAGGACTCGGTCTGGTTCTGGGGATCTAGGCCTACCGTAACACGTCCTCCGCCCTGGCCAATGATAGGGTCGATCCCAGGATTGAGTGTATTGCCAGCAGCGTCGGTCTTGCCAAAGATGAACCTAAACGACGTCAGTATAAGCATAGAGCGACTCATTGAAAGAAACTCGCGTACCCTGCATTATTGGCCCAGAGAACCTGCTGGAAGCGGAATCCATTGGCGATGGTAGACTGATATTCGACTTGAAACGCTAGGTAAGCCTGGCGTTGTTGCAGCTAATGGCAAGAGACTCACCGAAGGCCAATCCACGATCTGTGGACGAAACACTGGAGCTGGCCTCTGACGAGCTGACTTCGGGGCCGTAAGGGGTACCAGCGCGGATGGCATGATTAGCGGTGTTGGCGTTGTTCAAATCCGCGCGAGGGTTCGTCTTCCGGATATGTGCGCTGAACGGGCAGTCCGTCTGATCGCTGGTGAGCGACACACCCGGGTGAGAGAAGTCGAAGTTGTTGTTCCTCTGCGGGTCTGCGCCGAGGCTGGGGTCGTCGGCAGTAGGCGTGAGGTCGATTGGCGCGCCGCTCTTCCAGCGGCCGACCATGCGGGAACCGAGCAGATCCGCACCCTCTTGCTGCGTGAGCGTGCCCGCAGCGTTCTGCAACGCATTGGCCAGCGTCCAGGCATTGAACTCTGGTACCTTCTGCTGCAGCTTGCGGAACGCCATGAAGGTGCCGTCGAGTGCCCAGGCGGGACGTGTGGTAATCGGGTCGCTAGCGCGACCGCAGAGGATGACACCGGGATTGACGACAGTCTGACCTGGGAGTGGTGTGGAGAACCCAGAGACTGCGGGGTTTGAGATGCCGTCGAGGAACCCGAAGTCTGTGTGGCGAGTAAGTCCTGCGGGACATCAGGGGATGAGAGAGCTGACTCACGCTCATGACCAGCCTCCGAACCAGGTCTAGCAGCGGCATCGATCTCATAGACTTGCGTGATGGAGCTTCCAAATGTCGATGTGATTTCGTCGGCGAATTGCGTCGTGAGCGTAGTCTAGATATATATTATAGCCATGACACAGTAAAGCGATGCCTTTGCGGACTTACCTGATCACTTCCGATCAGAAAGACGCCATGAATGTTGGTCCCTGCAAAGGGTGCCTCCCACTGTGAGGTGTCGTCGCTGAAACTTGGCGCGTCCGCGAACTGTCCGCCAGTAAACTGCGGGTCTCCGAGATCATCGGTGACACCAAGAGTGGTGAGACCAGTATGTGAAAACGCGAGGTTGACGAAAGCAAGGGGCTGCGACGACGGGGGCGACAGGAGAACGGTGGTGGACGTGATACGATCTGGGACATACGAGAGCAAAGCGGTCTTGAAGGCGGCGCCGTCATTGATGTGGAAGAAGTAAAAAGTCTCCTTCTGTTTCTTCATTCCAATTCTGGAACAAAAAGATCGGTCAAGCACAGGGTGAGCATGGTAAATAGTACATACAGAACATCGCCCTGAATGTTATCAAGCGGCAAAGTCGTCCCGTCGGTCGAGTTGAGTCTGGCGTTGCGGGGCACCGTGGGCAGGGGAGCCTGGCCGGGGAAGTCTAAAGCAACACGTTCAGCGACGGGATGCGCAGTGAGGAAAAATAGGCCGTACTTCCTAGCAGGGGCGTCGTCCTAGACTGCCTCTTGAGCAGGCCGTGACTTGAGCCAGAGGGGCCGCAAGTCGCGAGGCCTGTGAGAGTTAACACAGATGAAAGAAGAGTTATGAGACGCATGATAGGAATGCACAACGGCCGCAGACCTGACTGGCGAACTACCTGAACCGCACAGGCTTTTATACGCCGTCGAGCATACCGACCAAGCGCACAAACTTGAGACTGGGTGATTGGGCTGGTTTGGTGGGCCAATGGTGGCCGACCAATTCGTGGTTGACCGCCTCTATACTGGGCTAGGCCGCAAGTGCAAGCGATGAGTCAATGCTTTACCGCTGACCGTACTTGGCCACGCAGCATCATAGCACTCACACTCTGTCATCATCTCCCAAGTGATCCGCCATGACTGGCGAAACCTCGCCGCTGCAGAGCGTCGTTGGATGGCGCTTAGAAGATTGGACGCTGGGGTAATCCGGGGCCCGATGAAGACCGGTGCGTCTTGCAGCAACCGCCACTTAGACGACCATGTGCATTGAAGGCGATTCGATGCCGCACGAACACAACAGTTCGTGCCTGTTACGAATTGATCAGAAGCGAATTAGCGTAGGAGAACAAAAGAGGGGGAAAGGCAGCTGCAATCACCGTGCGGTACCAATATTACGGTGAATAGAAGCATTTTGCGATCCTGAAGAACACATGTGGCGTAATATTCGGACAGCCTCACGGGTAGCGTGAGAATAACGTCGCGGGGCCGGTGATGCGTCTGATCAGCCACTGCGGCCACTCCTTTTACGAGATACACGGTATGGGACCGAGGCCGTTGATGCGAATACCCGATCAATTGACCGTCAGGGCATTGTACGTACCAGAGCGAGCGTGAGTCGGGCGCTTCGATACAAATGCGCGGCCAGCCAGCATCTGTAACAGAACGATTACGAAATGCGACATACACGCACGTAGGGTGGCCGTACGTACCAAGAGATGCCCAGTACTGCGGCGGCTGCAGGACGATAGATTGCAATGTACATCAAGCGGCTAATTACTCATGCATGCGCTTTGCATGGGCTCGCTCGGGCCACAATACTCTGTCACGGGTAGGTAGTGAAGGTGGCAAACATGACCCCGAAACCTGTGTACTTCGACGAATTTGGGGTTGCCGGAGACGACGACGTGACGTGAAGGAGGCACCTGACAAGGTACTTATGCTGCAGCGCCTCTTACGGCACTCTGCACCTTACACCAGCGGTCTAGTCTGGTGGGAGAACTGGCACCGAAACCTAACAACAAGCTCAGCAGGAGTACAAAGCTCAGTTGGGCGATGGATACGCACGGGCGAGAGTGGTCAAAACATAATTCCTATTGTGGTGGCCGTGAGCGTCGAGAAACAATTTGCCGTCTACCTGCGCTCCGAACAAAGAGAGCCGAAGTGCGCGTCCGAAACAGATATGCACGTATGTTGTGAGTTACACAAGCCGCTACCCAGACCACCGCACATGCCATACTATCTAGGATCAACAGAAAAGCAATTTGGGCGAAGTCATATGCAGAGGTGCGCTACTGGAACGCTAGTACACTGCCGCGATCACGCTCGACAGCGCAGAGATAGAAGGCACGAAGAAGTACTCGCCACCCTTCGGGATCACGAATTGGGGCACAGCAAAGGAACCGGTTTGGTTCTGGGGATCGAGGCCCACCGTGACACGTCCTCCGCCCTGGCCAATGATAGGGTCGATCCCAGGTTTGAGTGTATCGCCAGCAGTGTCTGTCTTCCCAAAGATGAACCTAAATGATGTCAGTATAAGCATACATAGAACGACCCATCGAAAACAGCTCGCGTACCCTGCATTATTGGCCCAATTAACCTGCTGGAAGCGGAATCCGTTGGCGATTGAAGACTGGTATTCAACTTGAACCGCAAGGTAAGCCTGGCATAGTCGCAGCTAATGGCAAGAAACTCACCGAACGCCAATCCACGATCCGTGTACGAAACACCGGAGCTGGCCTCTGACGAGCTGACTTCGGGACCGTAAGGTATACCAGCACGGATGGCATGATTAGCGGTGTTAGCGTTGTTGAGATCGGCGCGAGGGTTCGTCTTTCGGATGTGTGCACTGAACGGACAGTTGGTCTGATCGGTGATGATCGACTGGTCCGGATGAGAGAAGTCGAAGCTGTTGTTCCTCTCAAAGTCTGCGCCGAGGCTGGGGTCGTCGGCAGTAGGCGTGAGATCTATTGGGGCGCCGCTCTTCCAGCGGCCGACCATGCGAGAACCGAGTAGATCTGCACCCTCCTGTGGCGTGAGAGTGCCCGCTGCGTTTTGCAACGCATTGGCCAGCGTCCACTCGTTGAACTCTGGTACCTTCTGCTGCAACTTGCGGAATGCCATGAAGGTCCCGTCGAGTATCCAGTCCGGAGGCGAAGTGTCGTTCGATCGCCCACAGAGGATGACGCCGGGCTGGACGACAGTCTGACCTGGATGTGGCGTGAGGAACCCAGAAACGGCGGGGTTTGAGATGCCGTCGAGGAACCCGAAGTCTGCGTGACGAGTAAGTCGACCGTAACATCAGGGGGTGGGAGAGCCGACTTACGCTCATGGCCAGCCTCAGAACCAGGTCTAGCAGCGCCATCAATCTCGTACACTTTCGTGATCGATTTTCCGAACTTCGAAGTAATTTCGTTCGCGTATTGCGAGGTATACTTGGTCTAAGTGTCTAACATTAGCAAATTATGTGTTGACTGTGTCCCGTACGCGTACCTGATCGCTTCCGATGAGGAAGACCCCGTGGATGTTGGTGCCTTTGAAGACATCCTCCCATTGTGAGAGATCATCTTTAAGGCTGTCCTCGGCGTGTAGAAACTGGCCCTCAGAAAAGTCGGAGTCTCCAAGATCGTCGGTAACGCCCAGCGTGGTGAGACCCGTATGCGAGAATGCGAGGTTTACAAAGGCGAGTGGCTGGTCCGAAGCTGGCCCAAGGAGGACTGCTGTGGATGTAATACGATCCGGAATGTAAGAGCGCAAAGCGGTCTTGAATGCAGCACCGTCGTTGATGTGGAAGAAGTAGAAAGTCTCCTTCAGTTTCTTCATGCCAATTCTAGAACAGGAAGATCGGTCAAACACGGCCTTGGACATGGCAAAGGGTGCGTACAGAATATCTCCCTGGATATTATCAAGTGGCAAAGTCGTCCCGTCAGTAGAGTTGAGCCTGGCGGTTCTGGGCACCGTGGGTAGCGGAGCCTGGCCTGGGAAGTCTGAAGTAACACGTTGAGCGATGGCATGCATAGTAAGGGACAACAGCCATACCCCCCAGCAGAGACGTCGTCCTAGACTGCCTCTTGAGCAGACCATGACTTGAGCCGGAGGGGCTGCAAGCTGCGATGCCTGCGATAGTTAACACAGAGGAAAGAAGGGTGAGCAGGCGCATGATAGGAATCCACAACGGCTAGAGTTGACTGACGAACCATCGACACCACAACAGGCTCTTATACGTCGTCGAGGATCCTGACCAGGCGCACAAGACTGAAATTGCGTAACTGGGTTGCTTCAGTGACCGACCGATTCGTGGATAAACCACTTCTAAACTGGACTACGCCGCCAGCGATGAGTCCAAGCTTTACTTGTGATCATACGCGTTGAATGCTCACGCTCTGTCATTAATTCTGGTGTGATCCGCCATAGCTGGCTGAACATGGCCACTGCAGCGCGTCGTTCGCAGGCGCTAAACGATTGGACGCCAGGATAATCCGGGGTCCGATGACAACCGGCGCGTCTTGCAAGTACTGCCACTACGTGTGTAATGAAGGCGATTCGATGCCGCGCGAATACAACGGTTCATGTCTGTCATGAGTTTATCAGAGGTGAATGAGCATAGGAGAATGTAGCATCAATCACCGTGTGGTACCAATATTATGAATATAAGAATCTTGCTGTCCTGCAGAGCGCATGCGGCGTAATATTCGGACAGCTTCATAGGTAGGGTACACAAAATAGCGGGGCCAGTGATGCCTCTGATCTCAGCGATCAGTTCGTCTGGGGGAGACACGGCACAATACCGAGGTCGATGGCGCCAGTACCCAATTTATTGACCTTTAGGGCACCAAAGGGAACGTGCGCCACGCGCTTCTACACGGTCTCGCGATCAACCTGCAACTCCAGGAGAACCATTACGAAACGTGACATGAACGCGCGTTGGGTGGTCGTACGTACCAAGAGATGCCCAGTACTGCGGCGGCTGGAGGACGATAGATTGCAATGTGCAGCAAGCGTCTACTTACTCATGCATGCGCTATGCGTGAGATTCGTTGAACCAGAGGCGGGGAAAGAGCTCCGTCACCGGTGGAGAGAATAGGCGGTCAAAATGGCACCGGATGTCTGTCCTTTTCGACGGAATTGGGGGTGCCAGAGATCGAGGCGCGACGTGAAAGCGGGTATTTGATATCCTCCAGCGCCTCCGAGAGGTCGTATGAATCTTTGCGTTCATCATTCGTGTTCCAGACAGTACGGCCAAGACACCATCAGAACCTGACAGTAAGTTCAGCGGGAGTGCAAGGCTCAGAAAAACGATGTAAACCTTGTGCACAGGTACGAACGCGGGGCCGGTTTGAATGATGCCTACGTGAGCAAACGGCGACTCAAGATGTTACCGGTTGGGCTCACCAAGATCTGAGACAACGGGGTGCGACGGCGCGGGAACATGGGCCAACCAGAGCTAACCAGCATATTCCAAGTAAGAATGTTCTGCAGCCCATTTTCACGGCGAATGGGCGAGTCATTGGACACTGCGCGATACTGGTGCCCTGAGCTCCTGAGGCCGACGCGCCTCGTAAGCTGTCGGGTCGAGTCATAGCTCGTGACAAGCGCGGGCAACTACGCGGTTTTCCACCAGAGCAACAGATGTGGTAGGCGACGCGTGCCTGACGCTGGTACGAAAGAGTGGCCCTCAGCATATGCTCTGCGATAGGTGCCAGTGCGGTGGTCGGACTCAGATGCCACGGCGAAGGCGGGAGTCTATCCCGACCAAGCGTGAGCGCACTGGAATACATGCTTGCCGTGCCGTATGGTGCGACTTGTGATAGTCGCCGGAGAGGCGGCCCAAAGGTATGGGAGTAGTGGCGGTGAGTACGCGCGAGATGATCGCGATGTCGACATCCAAGGCATAAGGAAACATTCCTGCGTTCTGCATTTCAAAGCCTAGTCCAATATGCCAAAGGTTCCGAACTTCAAAACAGGCGGGTCTTCAGTGACCTTCCGTGAGAAGTCGACGAGCAATTACCTTGCGAAGAGACCGGCGACCGCGTTTCGAACTCGACGACCAATGCTTAGCTTCATACATAGATGCACAGTTCAGGAGTGAAAACGAGAGAGAAGCGACAGTGCTTTGTCATAGTAGGATAGGATGTACAACAACTTACAATGGAAAGGGCATCGGTCGAGCGTGGCTGTGATGTGGTGGTCGTCTCGAAACTTTCAGTCCGCCAGTTGCGCGCTCCGTTGGCACGAGGCGCCCATAGTGCACGTCCACAAAAGGCAGGTCAGTAAGTTCGTGGCGCTAGGGGGTGCGAACGTCGGGCAGAAAAATTGATTGGCCCAGAAATGGTGCGCCAGTACAGTACTAGGCACAGCAATTAGACGAGGTTGCTTTAAGCTCGACCCAGAAGGACATCTACAGCGGTCGATGTAACGGCAAGGCCACTTTGCGGCCCTGCTGGAGTCTGGGGCGCATCACGGCGCATACCGTGGCCCGTGTTAGCTCGCCCAACCTATATTCGAATATGAAATGAGTTATCAGTGAGTGTGTATTTTTTTACTGTACGAGTATACGGAAGCGCATCTGACTAAGGGCAGCAACATTTTTAAAATCGTTGGAACGGCGCTTCTGCACGGCGCCTCTCGAGAATTAAAATGGAAGATCGAGATATCTTGCACACACCCCTCTCGTCTCTCGTCTCTCGCTTTCGTGTCCTTTAATACGTCTCTGTAAGCATGCTTTCGTTTTTTAAGCTACTTAGAGCTCAAGCTCACCAGGCTCAAGCGCTGTGAGCGCGTGCTAGTTGCCCGCAGATCTTCATTTGACCTCATCCGGAAGGCCCTGTGCCCTTCACTCGCTGCGCCACTGCAAAGGCCGTTTTACCCTCCTACCCTCGATATCATACGCTAGACATCGTTGGCGCATCTTTCAAAACTCAGACACGCTTCACGCGGATCAGCTGTTGCACACAGATAAGCACTACGTACCTACAAGAGCGGCCGTGAAGTCAGGGGTAAGCGATGCGCGGTAGAATCATAATCTGTGCGAGCACCTATTGATGTACACGCTCAAGTAGGTTTCGCAGAAACCATGTCAAAATGGCTTTGTTCCAACCGAGAAGACTGAAGTCTGCCCGGCTCAAGGCCATCTACAGACCGGCGACAGCCAGCAGCACTGAACGCCACCGGGTCCCGCACATAGATGGAGAAGAGTGCACGCACAACCGGGCGCGTACAAATATCTCCTTGGCGTGGGGACAATGGGCCGAGGACAATGGAAAAACATACAAGCGCGCACCATATTTACTCTTAAAAATGGCAACGAGAGCGACTGAAGCTCGCCTTGCTGCACTGGGCGAGGAACTGGATATCCTCCCGTCAATTATCCGTGATCGGCTTGGGCTCAGGGCATGCTCGTAACGCAACTTTGTTAAGACGAAAGCAGTGACCAAGCACTGGACGCCTTAACAGCGGCAATGCGTCAATTCCGAGCAAGATGGTCCGTTCCGGACGACCCGGAGGGGTTGCCTACAAGTTTCCGGTCAGTGTCCTGCATTTCGACGAGATGATAAATCACCCGGACCTTGGAGGTTGACCTCCAGAACACGGTAACAGCCTACAGGGGGTTTCGGTACCATCGTACTCCGAGAGCATGGCAGCAAGTGACAAGTTCTCTTCCAGACGAATGACCTGCAGACGTCATCTGCGATCTTGACAGGATCTTCGCAATCGCATGCACAATCGCCGAGATTTCAGAGCATGATCGTAGGCGCAGTTATAGTTGCAAGAAGCTGAACATATGCTCACCTCAAAACCGATGGACCTGCGGGAACAAAGCATCAATAAAGCGTCTCGTAAGGCAAGTCTCCCACCAGAAATTAGAAATCGACATGGCAACGACTGCAAACTAGATAATTCGCTCACCCCGAGATCCTCTCCTTCTACACCTCTACAGCACCGTCGTCTCTGCGAGCTTTACTCGCGATACACGCTCCTTCTAACCTGCAAATCGTCCTTCTTTTCCCCACACTCGTTCGTGTTTCGCACGTGGCATCGAAGACAGCGGCAAGTTGCGGGCGTCTGGCGGGAAATCACTTTGTGCCTTTGGTGGTAAGTGTTCAGTTTGGGTTTGTTCCTCGACCGTGGACGCTCCCTCTCGCCCAGCACGAGGCAGTTCCTCATCACGACACGAGGCACTCGCGTTCAAGCCCGCCGTGGTCGTCTCAGAGCTCTCTTCAGCTCTCTGTGCCTGGTCAGCACACCATCTACGCTGGAAACCCCCCACCACTGCCATCTAATCTACACGAACACTACGGACATTCACGCCCTTATTGCATTACTACTACGCTACTGGACCTTACTCTCTTGCATGATCTTGATATTGAATACTTACGAGCATGTTACCCTCACAGGACGACCAGCCGTTCACACCAAAACGTTCCTCGTCACGACTCAGCTCCCCGGTCGAGTTCGGGCGTGCAAGACGCCACCAAGCTGGCACTGACCAGTCGTCGTCGCCGCGCTCGCCCCAACGCTCTGCACAACCAGACTCGTCGTCCGAAGGTTACCCTTCGTGGCTGCCCAAGCGGCCGCCGCCGCCTGCACCTCGCTCGACGATCCACTCCGCGTCGGTCCTCGGGATGTTCAGTGACGGCGAGCCCGAGTCCGGTCCCGGGCCGAGTGCATATCCCGTTGGGCGCAAGCCCACTCCGCGCTCAGTGCGCATCGTTAGCCTGCAAAACTCAGCTTCTGGCCAGGGGCAGGGGGAGGACATGAAGGATCGGCCACAGGGACGGCGGGTGTCGTCGGGCGCCCACACACGGGTGTGGTCTCGCGCCACGAGCGCAGGGATGAGCACCACACTACTATCGTCGGGTTGCGTCTTTCAACCGGTCCGTCCTCGATTCAGGTCAGCAGCCCTGCACCCCGAGCTTCTGCGACACCCTTCCTGGCGAATGCGCATTTGGTTCTATCTTTTTCCAATCTTTGTCTTCTTCCACCTTGCTCTTCAGACCTTTTTCGACTTCAATGCTGTATTCATACTGTTGCTGTGAGTCGCCTGCTTTTTGTCTTCCGATGAAGTCATTCTGACGACTGCTTCTTTCAGGGTTGCAAAGTATCCTAATGCTGCGGCTCCTGGCGTGCCTGGTTCCGGGCGTAATTGGGCCCTCGCCGCCGCTGCGTACATAGCCTGCTGGGCGACACAAATATTTGTAGTATTCCTTGTGTACGAGCTCCTCTACTCCTTCATCCGGCGATGGCGAGTCAGTGCGTACCATTCCTCTTCCCTGATCCTGTGTCCGTTCTTCTTCGCTGACTCACACCTCCGTTGCACCGCAGAACGCCCGCTCATTCTGCCACTATACCTGTCATCTCCGGCCTTTAATTTCACGGCGATGACCTCCTACACCAACTTCTGCTTCATGTACCACCTTCGTGCCGCGGCCTTCTCGCACGAACATGGCGGCCTCCGTGACGGCCTCGCCGAGACATTCTGGCACTACTCGCAAAATCTGCCCACGGTTGCGCTTCTGCTGCCGCGTGCGGCGCTCTCGCTAGCATTATTGTTGGCGTTTTGGTCGCCGCAGGCAGGCGAGCTGGCGCTCGCAGACTCCGGCGTACGCCCAAGAGATGGAACCTACTTCCGCGCGGCGGACCAGACACTAACGAACTACGCTCGAGGCGTGCTGATAGCCAATGCTGCATGGACAGCGTGGCGAGTGCTGATGCTGTTCATTAGCTGGTAAGTTTTTCACCTTTGTCTGTTCGTACCGGTCGCTGAATGTGAGTTCAGGATCGGACTGTGGGTGCTGAGTGGCCAGGGCTGTGCCGGATTGTGCGGGCCACGCTTCCGCTGGGAGGAAGACGAGGCTGAGAAGAATGCAGCAGCGATGGGCGACAACCTTTCGGATGACGAAGCACTTGCGTGGTCGTGGCGCGAGTGCACGTTGATGCGCATCATCGATGCCTACGACTTCTGCCTCACGAATAAACCACCGCGTGCGGGCTTCCCAGCTGAAAAGAGGGAAGGCACACAGACAGACTCGCAGCCAGGCACTGCGCCGTTTGAAGGCATGGACAAGGTCTTTGCGGCTATAGGACTGGGCTCAAGCACACATCCCGCACGGAGAGGTGTGCTTTCAGAGGACTTGTTTGAGAGCCCACCACTTTCTGCTGCGCACGGTGACGAACCTCATGAGGGCGACATAAGAATGGTCACCCCACCACCTCCTGTAGCACGTGCGAAGGAGCGGCATTCGGCAGGCCCCTCTGGTTCGCTAAAAAGCCTGCCGTATCCGTTCATTGGGGGTCAAGCACAGGTGTCTTCGGACGAAGCCATTCCGTTCCCACCTTCACCAGAGCCTGCTGAAGAGGAGCACGAGGCGCACACTAGTGACGAAGTGGAGGGCGAGCCGGAGGAAGAAGAGGCAGAAGATGCTGAAGAGGAGGAGTACGAGTTGGAGGTCGAGGAGGGTACGAGCGAAGAGCCGTCAGACGGGCGCCGAACGTCAGGTTCAATGTCTAGTCTTGGGCGGCCAATACCCTCTCGCTATCCGTTCGAATTCCGCAGAACAAGAGGGCGCGGCAGCGTGTCCATGTCCTCCTCTTCGCACATGAGTCCAGGTACTGTTTCGAGCCCGCGCTCGAACGTGACGAGCTCGACGCCCTCACGCTCGACACAGTCACGCTCGACACGTCCCTCGCAGTCAACGGGCAACGGCGACTCGTCAGACTCGCCTTACCCACGTTCCTCAAACGCAGGTAGTCCGACGAGTTTCAGTGCTCCGGGCATACCGATGCCGCCAAGGCATCCGCACAGACGACCGCGGGCGGGAACTGTTCCCATGTCGTCCTCTGTCACGAGCTCGCCTTCACCAGCCGCATCTTCGCCCAGTGGGCGTCCGAGAGCACGGACACGCGCCGAGAGCGCGCGCACGCGCACCGAGAGCGGTGTCACAGAGAGCACCATCGACCGCGACATGACGTTCGGGCAGCCTGGCGGACCTCCTTTACACTTCGGATACGAGTCCGACGATGGACATCCGCACAACGACGAGTCGTCCTTGATGGACGTCCCGGAAGCCGAAGGGTCAGTCGAGGAGGCGGAGCAGCAGGATAGCGTTGGACTTCTTGGTCCTGGCGCAAGCCCGCGTGCATCACGCACCTCGCTGACTCAGATGCGGCAGCACCTCGCCAGCGGTGCGCACAGGCGGTCCAATGGCTCGCGCTCGCGCTCCGGTACTGGGTCAAGGTCAGCATCGCGCTCTCGCTCCGCCTCTACCACGTCGTTGTCGGATTCCGCGCGTTCAAGAGCACAGTCGTTTATCCACTCGCTGGGTGCTGCATCGCGGTCGTCGCTGGACCTCGTCCGCTCTCGCGCGAATTCCATGGTCCGCTTGTCGGACTCGCCGTACTACTCGTCTTCTCCTGATCCAACACCCAGCAGCCCCGAGAATTACACCTTTGGTCACCCGCTGAGGACAGAGCTGCACCAGGACCCAGAGGCCCAGGGAGAGGGAAGCCGTGAAGTCATCGACCTCACGGAGGCACCCGCTCCACGCTCTGCGCCGCGCTCGCGCTCGACCTCGGGCCACAACGTCCCCGCCATACCGGAAGAGACCTCGACGCCATCGGTGACCATCCGTCGACGGCTAACCTCTGGCGAGCTTTCAGCTCCAGCACCACAACCTGTAGGACAGCCTGGTGAGCATGAGCTGGCAGGTAGGAGCGACGTACCGGTCCCAGGGCCGTCTGTACCCGCTACCATTCCTCGCTCTGCGCCGATGGCCATCCCGGGTCGCACGCTGCACGCGGCAGAGAGCATGCCTGACATCAGCACAGCCGATCAGTCGCTGGTGACCGCACCCACGACGATTCAGGGTGCGACAGAGTCGTCTGGACGGACACCGTCGAGTTGGGGGACGGAAGGAAGGTATCCGCCTGAGCAGAAGGGAGCTTTCGAGCCAGCGTGAAAACCTCGAGGCCCCCACGCCTTCGTCGCGCCGTTCCATGTACCCTGTACCCGCCACGCCTCATCCTGGCAACCGCAGCCCGGTGTCTTTTCGTCCGCGTGTGATTGTAGGATATTCTTTATTCGTCCCTTAAGGCTGGTTCAGGCCAGCCGTGTTGTATGTATTTGCTATCGTTCGCTGTTGTCTTGCGTCGTCCTGCTTGTTTCATCCACCACGGCATATAGACCTTGAACCTTCTCACCTCTTGCATTTATAACCAATGCCCGTGTTTCATATCCCGCAACGCGATACCTTTCCTCTACAAGCACACTTACTTACTGTCCCTTGTGTAGATAACCTTGCACTGCTATCTCATTCTGTTTCCTACATAACTCCGCTGCTTCGTGTTTAGGAGGGATGATCGATATAGAAGTTCGGTAAGCTCACGAAGGCGAGCTATAGCAGGCGAACCGGGGCATGCACCTCTCACGACTTGACGACGGGCGCCCCGATATGAACCCATTTTAGGGAAAAGGGCGCATCAAAAAGCACATGTCATCAATCCTGCGTGCAAGGATCGACTCGCATGCCAGAAACAATAGATTCAGGTAAGTATATACTGAATGATAAATGATGCATCGACACGCGCAGGTAGCGCTACATCGGACCGCGAGTGATGTGACATGGCGCTGTGTCTAGGTGTTGAAGTACTGCGATTACGACGATGGGGTATACTTCGGAGTTCGAACGCGTAATGGGTATTCAGAGCTCTAGGGTATCCTCCATGTACAGATTACTCCGTCCACTCCTGCCGCACTCTCTCATACACGTCTCCACAATCTGAGTCGTCGGGGCTCTTCAGAAGCGTGAGCCGTACGTCGGTATGGGCGTTTCCATCCTGAGCGAGCTCTTGGAGACGGTCCACCATTTTGTCATGTAGGAGGTTCATCGAAGAGTGTCGGCGAGTCTTGACGGGGGCCAATCCCATCTGCACGACGATATGGTCGATGGATTTGGGGATCGCAGAAGTGAAAACGTCCATCGGATGGTCTGAGGATGCGGGGAGGAGCGCGTCCGCGAGATCATCTGCGAAGACTGGTGCCGCGACAAGGCCCGATATACGGACGTGCTTAACGCTTGGACACGCCGCGTCAAGCGTGCCGGGCAAAAACAGCCCATGTGGATTACGGTTTCCCGAGAGGTGCAAGCTCTCCAGCACGGGAAGAGCGCTCGGCGTATGAGGGAAGGGATAGAATCCGTGTACGGCAAGCACGCGGAGGTGCGGGAGCTTCAAGGAGAATAGATGACCTATGACGTGCGTGCTGGTGAATGGACACGCGACAATGAGCGCGAGACTCTCCAGTGTCGGCGCTGTGAGGTCGAGGATGCGGATGAGAGCGTCCTCCTCCAGGTCGTACCGGTTCATAGCCGCATCGTCTGTGGGTGCGCTCTGTGCCCCCACCTCCAAGTGCGTCCAGTCCGCGAGGAAGAGGCGGTGAACGCGACGCCGATGCTTCGGGGTGCGCTCAAGTCGTGCGAGCAACTCAGTCATCGACTCGAGTCCTGCAATGGTGAGCGACTGCAGGAAGAAAGGAGCAGCGACGTCGCGGATGTACCGGGAGACAAGCGATAACGAGCGCGCGGTGTGGCCGTCGTCGAGGCAGGCGAGCTGGAAGATCTGGGCATGCAGCTCGAGCGGCAGGGTGTCCATGTCTCGATGTCGATTTTGGTGAGAGCGTCGGCGTCGTCGTGTAGTGTGGCGAAGAACGCCCTCGGACGTCGACTATATACTGGTGGGGGACGTGGAGAGTTCAAGTTTGCCAACCCGCATGGCGTCTTCCGAGGATTCCACAATATTGCACCAGTCATCCGCCATCCGACTCTAATGCGACAAACCTGATTGCGCCAGAGTTCGCGTTTTCTGACGTGCGCGGTCACGTGCAGCGTCTATTTCAGCGCTTTTTTGACGAGTTTATGGAATGTGTGTTGAATCGCAGCTTTCTGGTTCGTGCGACGACCTTGTCTTCGTCGTTGACCACGACGTCCCCTGATTCACCTGGAATACATCAGCCTATGACCTGTCGTCGATATTTTCGCATACCTTGCCGCTTGCTTGGATTACGTGTATCCGGAGCACCTCTTCTCTCCAGACGACTGAACCGCCCCCGCAAGTTTCCGAACGCGGGTAGAGGATACTTACGCTGATGACGATTGCATATGCACGGTTGGGTGGAAAGGTACCACATACAGCAGCTAGTATTCCAAGACCTCACGGCAGTCTGCACCGAGTGCCGGTGTATATGCGGGGCGCTTCAAGGCCACCACTCGCGCTTCACTGCAGATCGCCTACGTCCTAGCGGCTAACCTCATTCATACGTCGAGCAGAGGTTGAAGGCATATGGAGCGGTGGGGTAGTGGAAGTGGGAGAGAGAGACAGAGCGCCCGTGCCCATGCCAGCGTGCGAAGTGATAAGGTGTAATACTGCGTAGCAGTTTAAGGTAAGTCTCTGCACCAATAGGTCTTCACCGGTGGTTATTGATCCTTTGGTGGTTCTTGGTTAGGGAATACTGCCACACTCGCTGTACACGACGAATGATCCTCGAAAATGATCACCGCTTTGCTGGCTTCAACATGAAGGTTGGAGTCTGAGCTTGACAGGGCCGTTCATACCCGGGAAAGAATGACGTCCGTCCACCAGGCTGAGTCTAAGAACGACTCGTACCAGGATCCTTGTCTGTGGTCGACACTTCACCCACTCCAGCAAGACGTCAGGCCGCGAAAACGAGATGGATAAGCGTAGCGGCAGGCTATCATGGGCCGCAATGAAACAATCGCTGGCGCTGGCTGGAATGCCTCGTATTCGGGGTTCGAGACGTTTGTCGTGAAGAGGGCAAAGACTGCAAGTGACGCTTTGTGTCCGTCTAGTTCGATACTGATACGTTTGGCCTTGTCCTAAAGGAAGGTCATGTTCATCAGCGCCAGGGCCAGGGCCAGTGGCGTGGGAATGTGCGGATTCAACGATATCTCGACGGACGACCCGGCGTGGTTGAGTTGTGCTTGCATATTCTTGAGCCAATATGCCAACATCATCGCCCATATCTCTCATTGCCAGTGTGGGCTCGGAGGCGAAGGCCAAGATCACAAGACGGGCGATGCCGTTGCACTGTACGCGAGCACGGTCCGCGTGGCCTGTAAGTCCATATTATCGTGGTTCATGCACTGTCTGACATGACGTGGTCAAGTCCTGGAATATTGCCGCCGGCTCCTCGACGGTCCTCGACACGGCTGTATTGGACATCAATCATTTTTGCACTTTAACCATGACCGAATACATCATCTTCACTGGATCTTCCGTGGCTTTGCTGTCGGGCTTTTTCGACGGGATTTTTCTTTGACTTTGCAGAAGACGAACGCGCGATCACCGTTACGAGGGGGCGGAACAGGCGGCACACTGGCGGAAATACGGGCAAGGCAGCGATATATGTCGCGATGAATTGATAGTGCGAGTGTTTAACATCCACTAGATAATATTTACTAAGCTTCTTGACAATGGCGTACCCAAAATATGACCGTATTGCGCAGCCATACGATGAGGACCAAGTTCTGCGTTCTGCAAATCCGAAAATATCGCTAGGTTATGAATAGCCAGTAGCAGGCGTCGTCGGTTACCAGTTGCATTGGGATTATTTAAAAATATCCACCCATTCGGGATCAGTCGAGGTCGACGTTGTTTCACTATCTGGCGTCGACAGGGCGGGCGGGCGCCCCGCCTTATGCCTTTACTAGGCCGCGCCATCATCCACGTGCTTCAGCGCTTGCAGACAATGCAACCAGCGATTTTCAAGACTCGGGTTGCATACTCTCATCTCTCCCGGCACTGTTCCGCAAATTTTAGTGGAAATGGATCGCTCTGGCACCCCCCGTGTGTTTACGACAGGTCTAACTTACCGAGTTCATTTCCGCTGTGTCGGATGCGCTGTAATGCCTTAGACACAGGACATTTAAGGCTTTGCTTCGAAGGTGCGTATCACTCCCACTCCGCACAAACGTTGAGTACGGCAGACATGCTGTAGCAGAGCTTGATGCACGTTTCGCAGGTGGTTTTTTGAAGTCTTCGTTCGTATATGCGGTGTCTATACGTATATGATACCGAGCCCTGCAAGACGAGCCCTTGCTCCCACCATGTGGCCTCACAAGTTTGTCGAGGCTTTTGTTTCGATCGTTGAAAATATATGTGCGATCTTATCGGCTGCTGTCCACGGCCGCTTTTGGCGCTACGTGACGGCGTCATCGCATGGCCGTGGACGTACGGCGTCCTCGAGGGTTAGCAGGCCGAGTCCCCACGTGATATTATAACCGTGTGTTATTAGCTTCTACGGTGAGTTTAATATGCTTATCGTCCTTCTATGTCTCATTTTGTTGCCAGATTAACGCCAAGACATAATCCCAGAGATTCACGTTATACAGATACTTTTGTACTTCGTGTGGCTCGACCATATACTCCCATGACGGTGAGCCTTTAGGAAGCCCTAGACTGACCGACGGACCGTGAAGTCACATCTATACACGGTACGCGCATGACTCGTTTCTCCGACCTCTACAACCCACGATTATTTCTATCAGATGCGAGTCCTCCCGAGAAAATTCTTCAAAACTTCTGAGAGCGTGTGCAGTCCCCGTTGACGATGACAGCCAAGACGCCATCGCTGGAAACGTTGAACAATTTGTGTCAGTCCGTGGCGTTCGGGAAACGTGTCAGCGGCTCTAACGGCTACCTGTAATGCCGAAGATGGGATGCAATGGTCGCTACATCGTAGGAACTACTGCTGGCGAGCCAGGATAGCCACCCCCTAGCACCTCATTACGTTTACGACCTCCCCTGTAGCCCGTGGATTCTGATTTGGCCTCGCGCGAGCCTCGAAACATCTAGTTGGTCCGTGTTTCCATCCGCATCTCATCGCTTACGAGTCGCGCCCACCTCACACGTTATTGCAGGGTCTAGATTTCCAACCAAAACTGAACCTTCATTCCTCCTTCGGTGAGGCTGGGGATCGCCACGTAGCTGCATGCGCCTCACCGCTTGCCTTTTGCACCGCCGAGTGCAGCCGTTAATGCCAAAATTGCGAGCTGCTTTTGATGATGACATGATGTCCGCGTTGCGAAGAGCCTGAAGGGCGTCGCGAGTGCTCGCGACTGAAGGGCGTGCATCAGTCGTGCTCTCCTCCATCAGTGCCGCCGCTCTTTGTACTTTGTGGTCGACCTATAGTCGAGGAACTTCCTGTAAGACCCGTTTCTCGATAATTGCAAATCTACTGATACGAAAATATATGCGCTGCACAGGACCGTTAGAAACTGATTTGTCTGTTACGATGGGCAGAATGACACGGACGTAGCCTATCAGCAGACAACGATCCGTATGAATGCACGCGAGAAGCCACGATCTACAGTGCCCCAGCTTGACTCGCTTACACCGCATCCATTTCCCGAAATGCCACCCTCTGCATGCTTGCGGGTTTCAGCGTGGGTGGCTGGGCTTGTTCTTGGGTTGAGCGCGTCAAAGCCCGACTACAAAACTCACGATGTAGAAGTTCGGTATTGCAGACTCCTCCCATTCAACCCCACAGCATTTGACAGCTTCGCCACACTAAAATGAGTCCATCAGTTGGCACTTTGACGACCGATGTTCAATGTAAGGCTGCTCATTAGCCTTATCCCTCTACATCTACTGATGTTGATCTTAGACAAACTGCCAGAAACTATCAAGTCGCTTCAGGACGGATGGCTGACAACGTTCCGCCTGTCCGCTTTGCTGGTAAGTGTCTTGCTCATGGTGTCTCAGGCGTGTGATCAATAGGCCGGTAGACAGGCTTGTTTGCTATCATCGAAAGCGTCCTGCTGTTTCTGGCAAAGCGGACTGTCCCTACGGACCCATCGTCCGGCGTATCAGTTGGTTTGCAACGTGCAGTATTCGCCTTCACCTACATCGCCCTTTTCCTCAGCTTGAGTTCAGCCATGAGCTCGCTGATTTTATCGGACGAGATCGGCTCTGTCACCCTTCGAGCTTCCCGATGTGTGGCAGCTGGGAAGGGCAACCTAGAGCACCGCCTTTACGACGAAGGCAGCACCGCGCTTTTGACAAGATTCAATGGCGGCCGAACTTCATGGAGATGGGTCATGTGGCACTGTGAGTACTCTGGCTCTTTGTACCTCACGGTATACTTATAAGTCTGCCTAGGGATATTTGCACTCATCACGGGCTACCTCTCTATCCTCGCACAGCTGGTTCTGTACGCTTGGAGCACGGAAACCGACGACATCAAGATCGTTGCCATCGTTTTTGCAGTGTTCTCAGCCCTGCCACTCTTAGACTTCTTATCCCCGCTCCTCTGCTACAATCCGGCGCCAGCCGTCCCAGTATGATACTGTGCGGCCTGGTTGCCTCTTCTATCTATGTCGACTATCAACGGTCACAGTCTAAGGTATTGGCGGAATATGTGCCACTTTTATTATCCATTATTCATCTAACTATCCCCCATCGTCGTATGGCAGAACGTGAACCACTTTCATTATTCATTATCTATCTAACTATCCTCCACTGTCGTAGCAAAAGTATCTCACTGTTGGCATATAGATTAAACACAAACACAGACGGGAAGATTCTATCTAGTACTGTATATACAAGAACATTGCTCGTTGATGACTCATTCCTTTGTAGACAACATCCGTCCTCGCCGTTCGTGAGTAAGCCGCGCGAGCCCCGATTAAACACCGACCACATACGACAGCGGCCTCACTCACTCAATAACCAGGCAGAGCTCGCATCGGGAACCCCGCGTCGCCAGTGATCTTACGTCCATCTCCACATTTAGCTTCTGGCCGGGTTGCGACACTCGCACAAGGTAAGACTCCCGAACAATCTGTCCGCCTAGACCAAGATCCTTATAGCGTTCCTTACTGGCTTGCCATTAGACAGCTGTCAATCAGGTGTTGGGACGTAGAGTGTCTGCAGGCGCCAGAATATTAGTCGTCGCCACATCCGGGATGCGAAACACGTACATGTCAGGGTCCGAAGGACCTGACTGTTGGGTTTCCCACGACAAACTTTCAACACAACAGTGATAGGCGCCGCGGTGTTGGGTATGGTCTAGCATGATAATTGTAAGATTGGCGACTGGATTGACTCTGCGCGGTGCGTACCCTGCGTAAGTGTTTATTCATCCATCCCATTCGCGCTCTGTCGTTGGCCAGGCAAGCGTCCAGAATGTTCGAGCGGGCCTCCCAATCGGAACCAAGCTACCGAATGGCGCTCGTTAGTTCAAGATATAAGCGGCAATGTGTATCAAGCGGTACGAACGCCGAAGTGCTCAAAACAAAGGCGTATGTTCTCTCGTGCTGAAGCTAGCATAGAGGTTGCGGGGTGTTGGGCGTGTCCGTCTATGTCAAATAAGGGTAGGGAGGTCTCTGTCTGTTTTGCGGCTTCTAAAGCACCCAATGCTTTATCGATCGACCTGTAGACAGAACATTGGTGACTGCGTTGTCAACGATAATACCCCAGCCAAAACGTACGTTTCAAGGAGCTCCAAGCTTTGCTTCGTCTGATATGCCGGCCGCTCGAAGCGTTGCGCCAGTTCGCGGCAAAGAGCGACGACATATAAAGCTTGGGAATGGTAAGCACGCCCAATTCTGCCTGCGTGTTTCATTAGTTCCATGAAATTCCGCGGTAACTCGATAGGCGATGTGTTCTATTCCATTCATTTAGGAAGGTCGTAACATTGAGGGGGATTACATACCCTCAACAGCCTGAGGTACTTGTCGTACTCAGCGCCGACACTTTGTATGACGACATCGGGATTGCCCTCTAGGTAAGCTCGCACGATCTTTACTAGCCTACATGACGGCCGATCAGCTGACGCTCCCAGGTCCTGATGCGACGTACTGTAGAGCAGCCTTCCATACTTCCGAAGAGCGTGCATGACCGCGCATTGGCGCATCCAACCTTTCGTTGATCATAAGCTCGAGGACCCCGTGGATAACCATGGCAACTTTGATACACCAAACTATCGACGCCTGATGACTGCTTGGCTAAACGTCACAAATTGGTGGCGGAAGTACGTACGTCCTGCGTCTTCTCAATTACAGAGACAATGCGTGTTTCGACTGCCTTCAGCTCTTTGATGACCTCGGACATGAAGCGAATGACCACACTCCTGATGCTAAATCATCTGAGATTGCTGTGTGTCATGAAAAAAGACATCATTTCAGTACCTTGCCGTTGTCCTCAGCTTCTTTAGTCCATCTTGCGCCCCTTTGACTAGCTCCGCCAAAAGTCGTGTATCGTCGTGTTGAAAGGCGGATCGAATCTCATCGTCGGATTCAAGTTCGATTGTTCCGGCTAGCAGATTCTGCGGAGAGTCATCAGCAATCGTCGCAATCCCCCAATAGAATTTGCGTTATAACCTGAAACTCCTTCTTGTCTCGAAGTTCTCGCAGTGCTTTCCGTAAATTCTCGCGCTGAGCTACCCATGCCTCGATACAAGTGACGCATAGGTCAAACGAGTCGTGGCTGCCTAAGTACTGTTCCTTTTCCCTCTCTGCTATATCCACTAGTGGGAACAGAACTCTGAACCATCGTTATAAAGGTTTAAAAAACAGATATAAGTTGGGCAAGACTCACGCTTCTAGAGGGTCTATCGCGGGGGTATATCTGTCAAATGCATCGAAGTCGCCAGTATTATCGACATCCTGGATGAGTTGGTTGATCTTCCTGGCAAGAGTTCTTGCTTGTTCAACTACACGATAGGCGGCTTGCGTGTTGCGCCGGAACGAACATACGTCCTTGCCAATCAGTTCAATGAGGTATTTGCTCACGTTGGTAGCAGGGAATGACTCCGCTCCAGGTTCGGTGAGATTGACGAACAGTGAGTAGGACATGGCCGACCTCGCTAAATACGCTCAGTAACGATGTCGTATCATGCATTGCGCCATCGCTCAAGGGCGGATTTTAGGAATCTACGACGAAGATCGTCAGGCGCTGCGGACACGAGTCGCTCTGTCCGGGTCTCACCGTGTTACACGAGCAAAGTGTGTGGCTAGGCAGTGATTGATACCAACCTGCGCGTGCCCGTGCTTCTGCGGATATCCCAGAGAAGCTTAGCTGTCGCGAGCATAATGAGACTTGGAAGTGCAAGACTGGGTACACTGTAACGCCATGGACTGGAGCACGCCGAGCACGCTTGCCAAAAGACTCCTGGGAACGATGCCGGTACAGTCAATATCCGCGGTGCTCGGCAGTCTCATGACCAACGGACACGCTGACCACACACTGCACTAAGTAGAGACATAGGGTAAGATGGAAGTCGGCATCAAGAAAGTAACACTAGCGCGCGTTTACAGCAGCGAAAATCAACAACAGGCGTCAATGGGTAGCTGTTTCCTCCACCATCCCGCGATATGGTCTTACTGCGCCAGTAGCTCAGATACAAGGGCCCTCCGACCCTTGTATGACATGCGGATAAGCCTTTGTTGACATGGAGCAATATAGCTCGATAATGGTTGCGTCGCTGCTGATTAGCCTGACTTCGGTGAACTCTCGTGGGGCATAAAAGGGTGGTATCATTCACTGTGAGTGGTTCATCTCACTTGCCTCAACGCATCTACCCAGTCATCCACTTGTACTTCCCAAGCTTACATGACGATCCATAATAAGGTCGAACGCCTCGTGACGGTGGCCGATGACAAGGGCTTCAAACACCAGGCTCTCGGACTCATTCGAGCGCATAGGATTCTGGCGCAGGACTATAGGTACATCAAGCCTGCATGTTTGAACGACTTCACCGGGTTAGTCTTTGATACTCGAAGACTAGTCGAACACAGGTACTGACGCGCCCCTTCATCTCATCTCCTGAAGGCAATTGCATCGAATCAAGTCGGCGCTCGATTCTTGTGTAAGGGGTGACGGGAGCCGGGAACAGATACAGAAATGCTTCAACGGCGTCGCTCAGTGGGAAGTGTATCGTCAGTGGTACAAGGAGGACTCTCTCAAAGCCAGCAACGTTTGGTACGGCGTCGGTCTTGCACGCAGCGACACAAGTACTGATGGCACACAGGGATCCTGAAACTGGCGAGATGCAAATTATGTGGCAGATTGCCCAGAAGTGCGACGAAGTATCACGGAGCAAGAGTCGATTTTTCCATCATGATTCTAAGAAGTCCGCGGTAAGAACGTCGTGGCTCTTGATCTCGGTCGTCCTCAACAAGGTGTTGCTATTATAGCTATGGCCGAACGACAAGACTGCATCGGTGAAGATGGATCTGATGATTTACCACCCGTCGAATGATGACTCGACATATCCTTCTGCAAACGTTCCTGTGCATGACTTTCGCTCCGAGCTCTTGCAGCATTGCGTGCTCACATCCAGTCAGTCCCCGTTCGCCCGCGTTCCGTCTCTATGCTGAACGGAATATACCAGAGAAAGTCGACCTCCATGTCAACTCTCACTTCGAGGAGGTCATCTGGCTGCTTATGCGAACACCAGGATACCATCACATTATGCTGCATAATCCGCAGTTTTACTCCCGCAAGGTCGAACGGCCATTCTCAACGCTCTTGCCGCTTCTTACTCCAACGGGCAACGACCACTCTTATTACGTTCTTGTTGACTCGCCAACGCAGATCAGGATTAACCTGCCTAGTCCGAGGATCTTCGGCAATCTATATAAACCGGTGGGCACGAACCGTACAATTCTCAAGGGTATGTTTACGCCGACCTTGATCATGCTTCCCCGATTTGCTGATAATTGTCGGATGCAGAGATCAACGGAACCCTCCTCGACGGGGAGGCGGCATGCACACAGATATGCGCGGATTATAGCACCTTTCGGATCGCGGATTCGCTGGAACGTACCGTAAAATGGGAGGGGCTGATGGAATATGTCATAGCCCATCTCCAGGAGAACGGTGATGAAGCGACTCAAGACTCCGCATCGACAGGCACGCATAATTCTTGTAGCACGATGCTACTAAACTTCTTCCCTTATCGCACCGGATATAGCGACGAGGATAGCGAAGATACTGCCCTTAATCTGTCCCCGGTACGCGTCTTGCATCGCGCTTTCCACTCACAGCTCACGCTCCATTAGTGCGTTTCAGAAGCTCACCCTCATTCGCAGCTTTAACTAGCTTGTCGAACGACGTCGCATCAGACCAGAATTTCTCCACTTCAGACCACTCTTTCATATCGCGCGAGCTGTATTTCTCGCAGGGTTCTCGAGTCGAATCATGATGCATTTTACAAGGGACGTTCAGAACTTTGGGCGCTGTGACGAGATGCTCCTTCCTTTGAGTCTGTACTCAACTGTGTTCACGTGTTCCTTGGCCAACAAGCTGTCTAGTAAGCTATTGGTTCCGATCTCTGCCTAGTACATAAAGACGGTAAAATCCATACAGCTTGTCAATACATTAATGCCTTATTCAAGCTATGCACTAGTCATAGGTTCGATTGCACGCCGCGCGCTGTAATCCTTATTTTTCAGAACAGAGTCTGTCGGCTGCCACTTTGCAGACGTGAGTAGATCGGTTTTGCTCATATCGCGGTGCGACCTTGCTGAGCCAGCCCCGCTCCAAAGGAATCGACCTAGTTTGTTTTCGCTATCAAAATATCACACGGTCTGCACATGCTCGATCATGGCATACACGTCCGACAAGGGTCCTCGAAACATATCGTTCGGGGAGAGGGCCCGCTGCGCGCGTTCGGTACGAATGGCCGACATATCTGCCTGTCAGTGACCAACAAATGAATCAGATGTTCGGTTGTCACCGTCAAGAATTCTATGAAGTTCTGTTCGGACATGGTCAAGCCTTGGGGTTCCCAGAGAACCCTTCAACCGCCATCAGCAGAGGAACGTGTAGCGAGCTCCGTTGAAAGGGTTCATAAACCTGCATGATGGGTTCAGGGAAGGGCCTTGTGCGCCACAAACATGAGGTACTGACACGATGGCCCGCGAGATACGTTGCTTTTGGCGTGCCTCGCGCTCACAGCCTACGCACAGCAATAGCGAAGGTTTCGTCAACATGGGTACGGCAACGGATCCCTCGACAAAGTCTCTCTCAGGATTTGATGGCGTAGTTAGAAACGGGAACATTCCGTTGGTCGACTCTGTTCAATGTCGCGGAAGGTAAGTAGATAAAAGGAGGGAGTGGCTTCGCACGCACGAACCTCCACCGTGACGACAGACGGAGATGAGTTCCTCGTGCCAGACAGCTCAAGCAAAGTTTGTCAGGGCCGGCGGGCTATTAGCTTGTGATTCGGTCAATATGGAAGTCGTGCGTCCTTCCCTTTGTCGTGCGTGTCACTGTGCATCCCTGGAGTTGTCGAGCGTGCTCGGGCGATTGATATTCGGAACATAGCGCTGCATGGGCGCCCCGCCGATTGCCATACTTGAATTTGATGTGCCCAGGCTGGCGGCCTGTGCGCCAAAATGTTTGCGTCGCCCGCATGCGTCTCTCTGACAGCTCGTATCACCATCCTTCACGATTTTAGCCCAGATACGACCCGAAGTATCTCGAAAGCAGTAAGCTCCACTTATGGTTTTTTGACAATAGGTTTCGATACCTATGGTTTCGTCAGAGGCTCCCACAGCCGTCTCAGGGAACTTCGTGAATTCCGATACCTGAAGGCCTGAAGACACCGGCGGATTTTGTGCGCATAGAATTGATCTGTGAGTATCACCGTCATGTGAGTCTAATGTTCAACGAATATTGACTATCTCTGGTGGTCGTGGCCTCGCTGCATAACGGTGGCACGTTCACATACTGCCGAACACCACCCGCTAATCGCGATATCGAGACCAGCCCCAAGTATACAGGGTGCTTACGGCGAGTTGATTCGTTAATCTTGGATATTGCTTTCATGTGTATATTTCAGCGATAAGTTTGAAAGTGCTTTGCACGCGCGACTCAGCCCTTAGATCGATCACGGCTAGTTGTTCAAGGGTCTCAATTATACGATTGCACGACGTACGCGTGGAAAAGCGATTCCTCCTCTCATACACGTCAGTAAGAAATGGAACACGTCACGTTTGGCTCACTTGGTACCTCAAGCACGACGTCTCCACCGCCTCAAGCTTCTGACGCCTTCGTGGCCGACAGAGAAAACTGGTACCACGAACCGATCATACCTTAAAGATTTTGGCATAGCATGAACCAATGCACGAACAGCATGTATTTTACCTCGATTAGCTCATCCGGCCCTGAAAGTGCTGCTAACTGTAAGGTCTACACCTGCATGCAGAGTGCTCGTGGTGAGCCCTCTTTTCGCGTGTTGAACATCTCTGAACGCAGACTGAAGGTGTATCCACTCAGCCGTCATCGTTCTTCGAAGATCGTTCCCCAAAAATGTTGGTGCAGTGTCGTCGTGCAGGCTACGGGCTTCAGCGCGAAGTACAGCTTCATCCTGATATGGTGCAAGCTGCATATGAACGGGAGGTGGTACTTTGGTACATAAGCTTCCTCTTGCCATACCGACAGGCCAACGAATCCCACTCACTACCGACGTACAGTTCACATAGCTCAATGGACTTATCACTCAAGACCTATCGCACGGACGTGGAATGCAAGTGAACCCCGACTTTGTTGTGCCGGATACTTGACATCTTTGGTGTCCCACAGATCAATTGCCTCCGACTGTCCAAGCTATTCAAGCTGGCTGGATGACGACATTGCACACTTCTACTGTGATGGTAAGATTTTACATATGTCTCAAGCCTCGTCCTGATTGTACCGATGGCAGTCCACGCTGTTCGCCGTCATGGAGGGCGCGTTGCTTCGTGCAGTCCAGGAAGCGGCTCACAGCGATCTTGACCAACGACCGCAAGTCGCGCGTGCTCTGCTCGCGTTCACATATCTCGCGCTGATGTTTATGCTCGGCTCTGCAATGAGCTCGCTTTTCCTCACTGACGAGTTCGGGTCTGTGGCCTTACGTGCCTCGCGCTCTGCCGCCGCCGATCGAGGCAATCTCAAATACGCGACGTACGACGAGAACAGCACCGACCTGTTGACAAGGTTCAATGGCGGACGAAGGTCATGGAGATGGGTCATGTGGTATTGTAAGTACCAAACATGCCGTCTCAGTAACGGGTACTAAAGGCCTTCCAGGGATCTCCACGCTGCTTGCAGGATACCTCTGCATCATCTCGCAGATAATCCTGTACGCTTGGATTACAGAGTCCAACGATGTCAAGATTTTGGTACTTGTCATCGGACTCTTCTCAACGTTGCCTTTACTCGACTTTCTGTTGCCCTTGAACTCTATCGGAAAGAAGAGAGGCTCCATGTCGTGATTCTCCGTCACGTCCCATTCTTCTATCGTTTAACTGTCTCTCATAGCATTCATTCCTGATCATTTCTGTAGACCACTAGCGTTCCATGATTATGTCTACTTATCTGTATACTATTTATTCGGTGGGACGCAGAGTAGCAGACAGTCCGGGAATCTACAACGTTGCCATCTCGAAAAGTGAGGACGGCTCGAGACGGAGCGATGATTGTTATGCGCCGACTGACTAGTGGGCGATCAAAGCCAGTTCACATCGAGAACCAGAGGCCAACGATCTTACTTCCGCGTGAACATCGACGCTAGAAGTGTGGTCAATCATCCGGGCGAGAGTGCAGGCCGTCGCAATGCGTCTGCCCAACGTCGGGTCATCGTACTGTTCCTGGCTGGCCTGCCACTGTACCGCACTCATCCGGGTCGTAGGCCGCAATGTATCTAGATACGTAGGGAAGCCGGTCTGAGTGGAAGCGAGAACACCGGAGGGAAGTAACGTACATGTCAGGGTATGGAGCACCGGCCCTTTCGCGTATCCATAAATGTGCAGCACAAGTGTTACGAGCTGCGCTTCCCCAGCGGCAGCGGAGCTGGTCTGAAGGAAGATATTTTAGCAAGCCACGCCGCTGCGCACGTTAACGGCGTACCCTATCAAGTAGCTGGTCCATCTGTTCGACGCGCGTCTTATCGGTGGCGATGCGTTCCTCCAGGATAGCAGCGCGCACGGGCCATGCAGAGCCGAGCTACAGTATCCCAGCTGCAGTGTGGTACACTCGTACATTGAGACACGAGCGTACCGTGAAGGAGTCAAAGCATTCCTTGATCATGTCCCGTGCGTGAACAAAAGCCATGCTGGTTGCGTGCCCGTCATCCTGGACGATGCTGGACGCACGTGAGGCATTGTCCTCCTCACTGGCAGCGTGTAAGGCCTTCACAGTCGTGTCAATCTGCCAGTTCGCGGCACATTGCAACCAAATATATTGCTTGAGAGTGGTGTCCTTGTCCAATTCTTCCCGCCAGCTTCAATAATTCTATGAAGTTCGAAGGCACCTTCGCTGCCGTCGTTCCTTAAAAAGTCTCAATGGACGTCAGCCTCAATGGTACAGCGGACGTACGCGCAAACACGTAAGAAACTCGTCATATTTGGCTTCGATATCTGCAAGCCTTACCGCGACTTCGTTGCTGTTGCCTCCCAGATGGGTCAGCGTGAGCTCAAGCAACCTGCAAAATATAGCACGGTCAGAAGACAAAGGCGTGTTCCCGTACACTTACTCTCCCGCGACGCTCCATACTAGTGGTGACCTGGCATGGGCACACCAAGACTGATCCAGTTCGTCGTTCTGAATCAACTCAGTAGTCCCCTATATCATCATGGCAACTCTGATGCTCCACACGATTGATTTCTAGTCACTGGATGTGTAGCTCATTACGCGGCGACCGGATGTAGGGGGGGCAGGGGGGGGCCGACGGTCCGAAA
>ALYI01004032.1:0-15366 GCA_001969225.1 Ceriporiopsis andreanae CBS 279.92 | reverse complement strand
GGCCCACGCGCGAGACTCGCGGGAAAAAGAAAGGGGGGCCCCCCCCGCCAGTGACCTCGGAGGACCCCCGCCGCATTGGCGGTGGCGGGAAGTCACTTACGCTCTGTGTTCGTCGTGGACGTGGTGTGGTTAATGGAGGACTGCTGGCCGGTGCTGGTGATCGCGGAGAAAGATCAGACAGCTCAGGTATAGCCTCGGTGTTGTCGTCTGTCAGTTCAATCTCGTCGTCCCATACGAGAACCTTCTGGCGGCGAGTAAGTTCCAGAGGGCCTATGCCTTGTTAAACACAGCCAGTCACACACGTACACAGATACACTCACCTTCATCCTGATAACATCACAGGTCAGATATTGCAAATCAGGATGTGCGATGAACCTACGGAATGTTTTAATGATTGCACAATATTCCATCCCTGGCCCTTGATGACGGCGAGTTGTCTCTGCACAAGTACGATTAGCGTTTGTAACACGAGATGTAAGGTCATAACCTACATTGAACATCTTCGGATGGAAGTCCGGGTCGATAGCGAATAGCTTCCGGAGCTCAAAGGTCGTGTCTGACCACCAGTCCTTGGATGTAAGCAGTGGTAGGAAGTGGTCGCGCGTTTTCTGGCTGAACGGTCGTCCAATAATCGTGACGGGAAGATACAGCCAGCCATATGTGTATGAACGCCACCCTCGAGGGTGCTCGTGGGGGAACGACAGCGAGTTATCAATAGCTGCGATGTGGATGTGCGCTTGGCGGGTATATGGGAGATGTGAACCTGAATTTGATCCTGCTTGAGAATAAGAGGACATCAAAGAGGGACCAGCAGTCATTTGGGGCGTGCCTATGGGAGGGGTGTCGCGGCGGAGTTCAGACATCATAGGCCCGACCGAGCGCGATGGCGCAACGTCAACGAGCGACTTCCCATGATATTGGTCACAATACTTGATCATGTAGTTGTCAGCACCACGATCGGTGTTTAGCATCAGGTAATCTGAAAATCGGCGTCACGTCAATGAATCTGCACGATCAAGTAGAACACACCTAGAATGACCAGTCTACGCGTCAAACTAGTCAGTTCGGTTCAATAACTGCATGACGTCTCGACTCACTTCTCGAGCTCTTCCCGGAAATTGTCCTGTAGAGCTGGGGACCAGTAGAACGGCTCGGTGGGTAGACTCTCTGTCGCGTCAAATAAGACGCGTTCGTCTTCTCGGTCTTCCTCGTCGAACATGTCTTCGTCCACGCCAGTCTTGCCACATACGATCTTAGCTATTGACCACGCTTTCTTGGATATGCTACCCTTTCGATGGCTGGAGTCGTCGAAAGTATCAGAGATAGCGCGTCCCGGCCATGGATATTTGCGAAGAAAGTCTGACGCGTCTGTACACGAGATTATGAGCGAGACGGTAGAAGGATATTGGATCGTACTGACCGGTGTAGCCGTGAAGGAAGTATTGCATACTGCCGATCTTGTCTGGTAGGGGCTTTCCTTTCTTCGCGGCATTTCTGTCTAGCCAATCGTAGTAGAAAGCCTAGCAATGTGATCAGTATAGTGCGCAGTCAATGTTCTTGGCAACTTACCGGACTCGACAGGGAGACCAGTTCTGTTCGTGGTACGATAAATAGATTCAATCGTTCATCCAGGAGCGAGGCAGCAGCTTCTGAGATATAACTGTTGCCAATAAAGTTGTCAGGCCAAGCACGCGTCTGTGGAGCTACATCGCGTACGCACCTCAAATTCGGTATAAGGCATGCTCGACCAAAAGGAATAATCCACCGGAACTGTCGATGAAGCCATTTGGTTGTCTGGAGACAGTTTTAACGCGAGGGCATGAGCGCGTAATGAAGTGGAGTGTTACCTTCGGGTTCAAATTCCCGTATGGCTCCTCGTCCTTGGGTTTGAATACTCTGCGCAGGCCCGGAGGCGATCAGTGTCGTCATTGAAATGCGCAGAACCTGACACGTACGCGACAGTCTGGACCTTGCCCTCTACCTTTGCCCGCGCAAAGTACGACCCGGATGAGCCCTTGGTAATCATCTTGGGATGTATTCCGTCCGCAATAGCGTCCTTGACCGCTTGTACTAGGCTTCTCCAATCAGCAAGGGAGGCGGCGCGCGCGAGAATATCTGGGCTCACATGTGAAAGTCGTCTTTGGTCATAGGAGGCTTGTGGTCAAGCGTCTTGACCTGAACCTGTGCACCTCGTCAGGGACGCGTACCCGAGCTGAGAACGTATAACATACTTGTACTTCTTCGGGGAACGTAGCCTCGACCTTAGGAGCAAAGACGCTGTGCCAGATTACCTTGCGCGAGTTGTCTTCGACTTTCTTCTTCCGCTTCACTTTCTGCGCGATGGATTCTGTCCAACTGCATACCATTTGAGCTATCAACAGCACACTGTCGTCGGTCCGCATGCTTACCGCTTGAACGCGGTGTCCAATTTGCTAAGGTCGATGTGCCCTGGGCGTTGTGCGCGCCGCAGCCCCCGCGAGGACGTTACTGGTGGGGGTAGTCCTTCCCCCACATCTCCGTCGTTGTCGTCGTCGATGTTCTGTGCCAACGGCTGGTACTCCGAACGGTCAGGCATGTTGACAGTCTCCAGCAACAAGCCTTGTGAACGTCGAAAGTAGGATTAACAGAGGATGAGCTGGTCAAGGAGCACGGTGTCTGTTGTCGGGCACTTCACAAACACGGAGCGCAGGCGTGTCGTACCCCAATCCGGTAGGCGCCCATTGATCGCCGCCGCGGCACCGTCGGCTTCGCTTTTTCCGACGTTCTCTCAATTATGGATCTGCGCAGGGGACTTGGAAGAAGAGGATGCAGGGAAATATATTCGAGTCTACTGTCTAGGTATGACATAACTTATTTATGCAATTATATTCTTACAGTGTGATAGGTACCAAAGAAACGACGAGGAAGATGCGTGGTATCGTGATAGTCCAAGAGAATGCTGATCACAGCGGTGCCTCGGTGGCTTCCTCGTCTATTGAAGGCACCTGTGTACTGTTTCCCGACTTCTGTAGCGCGACCTTCTCGATGTCGAAAGTCGGGATCTCCTTGGCTGTCGGACCGTCGATGACATACGGTGCCTTGAACATCGACCCGTCAATGAACGACGGAATGCTGCGCACGAAGATGAAGAGCCACAGCATGAAGACGATGATGGACCACGCAGCACCGAATGCGCGGAAGAAGCCGCTGTCGAGGATTTTGGATAACTCGACGGAGAGCAGGGCGAATGTTCCGTTCGGGAAAATGAGCCCCCAGTATGCCATGGAGAAGGGCAGCTTGTTGGTTCTTGCGACATGACCGATGGAGACGCAGGCGACGATGATCCACGCGAAGCCCATGCTCCAGAGGACGTAGCCTCCGATGAAGCAGCCCGAGAAGACCATCTGGCCTGCGAGCGCGCTTTGTGGGAAGTCGGCGCCGATGTGCAAGGGGAGCAGGTCGGAGAAATCCTGGCCGTTGACGAGCAGCGAGAAGCCGCCCTGTCCAAGTGGGCCCAGGACGACGAAGGCGGAGAGGATGAGTCCCGCATCCGGTGGTCCGCATGTGATGAGGCGGATGAAGTACGTGGTGATGATCATCATGACGAACGTCAGGCCGATAGCGACCATGACGAAGGAAAAGCCGACGGTGACGAGGGCGAGCGTGTGCGAGTGCTCGCGGATTTCTGCAGCGAGGAGACCGCCAGTCGAGGACGCGACAATGAGGGTGACCACGGGAAGGAGCCAGACCGCCGTCATTTTGGAGATAGCGTGGTCCTGACGGACCATCATCGTGTAGATCATGCCGAAGGCAATGATATAGGAAGCGAGGGAGTCAAGCCACCAGAATCCCCACAGTGCCCACAGGAAGCCGCTGCGAGCGGTCCCCACGTTCATCCAATCATTGTGCACGTTCTGAAAGACCGGTGAGCATTGAAGCTCAGGTATATTGATATAGAACGCTTACCAGCCCTGCGTTGATCAAGGTTGCGGCTCCCATAGGGAAGCAACCGACGAAAAGGCTCTGCGCCGGATGCGACAGCATGAGGGGCCAGACCTGTATGTACAGAGAGTAAGCATCAAAACAACATTTGAGACATTTGGAGCAACGGACCTCTGGGAACATGACATAGCGGAGGACGGTGCACGTGCATACGAAGACGAAGAGGACCAAGTTGAGCAAGAAGAATATGCAAGCGATGATCTTCAAGGCTTGGCTCTCGTTATGATATGGGAAGAGGTGGATGAGGGCGGACACGACGCCGGTACCCATGATCACGGCATGCCATGACCAAGTGAAGTGTCTGCGGGCGGAGGGTCAGAGGAGGACCGCCACATGTCTTGGAAAGCGCGCTGACCTGACGCGCTCTCTCCAGGACTTCCACTGCGCATAAGGTAGGATGATCGCCATTGGATGGACGGGGCTAGAGGTCTGAGGGTAAGATAGGTGCCAAGTTAGAAGCAGAGAGAGGCCTTCGTGGCGGCCTACGAGGCCGGGGGTAGTAAAAGCTTGAGTAAGTCAGAGCGCGACAGCGACAAACTTATATGCCCCAGACCTTGCAGGAACGGCGTTCCATCGGAGCACACTGCTATGATTCTGCTTGATTTCCGAATAGGATACTACGTCTGGCGTGTCCGGCCGCAGGTCTGGTGGACAGGCGAGAGCTCCAAAACCCAGCCAATGAACTGCAGATCGTTTCATCCGTCGACTGACAGGGCAACTCCGGTGACGTCCTGTGAGATATCTTGAGTTCGCGGTTGGTTAGCACGCGCACCTTTTTTCTGCTGTGCTATTTTCTCGACGTCGTGGTAGGAGTAAGCGTGATGCACCCAAACAGCAATTCCGAATAACTCGTCGGCGCCAATCAGTGGCGGCTACGCGCGTCTCTCCCACGCACGCAATGAGACGCAATGCGAATTTCCAAAGTCCTCCCCGCCGCTTGCTTCACCCTCCCGACTCGCCACATCGCAACGAACCACTCGAGCCAGTGGTTGGAAAACTGTTCCTCGTCGTCGAGCTGCCCTCCGCCGTCGTTTGCGCCCGCCTTCTCGCGCTGTCATCTGCTAAACTCCGCCATTCCGAATTCCCTTGATCTGGGCGCGCCGCATGCACCAATTCCGAATACCGCACGGCCCCTCAGCTGCCCGCCGACGCTCATGACCCTCGCCCGTGCCTCGGTCTTACCCTGACATTCAGTCACGACGTGCAGGTGTGAAGCCGACTCGAGCGGCTCCAAGTCCGCTGCAGCAATTCGGAAACCCGTTCAGCTTAGGAAGTTGCCCCCTCACCATTCGGATTGGGCCTCTACCAGTGCATATCCGAATACCCCAGGGGCCATCTGGCCAGCATAAAAACCGTGAAGGCCGCAAGCGGTGGGTATCAGTCGAGCCTCGACACATCCTGCAGGTTTCGTATAAAAGGATCTCGATGCTCCGTGCAACAGCTGCATTGCGACGCGCCCCCGCCTCCCGCTTCCGCCTTGCAGCTACATCCCGCCCCTTAACCCGTGCATTCGTTATGGCCGCCCAAACGCAAAATGCTGGTGCTAATCTTGGCTCAATATCATCCTCAAACGGGCTGCGTACGCTCTCATCTGCTGCCCCTGTCGCTAAACCGAGCTCTCTCGACGAGTCCTCACCATCGCCACTGCCACCGGCGCAGCCAGACAGGCGGCACGAGAGTCCTGACCCGAAGACACCCACTGTCTTCTCGTTCTTCGAAAAGGCGACCGCGACCTGGCAGTACATCGTGGTCGACAGGAAGACTTCGCAGGCGGTCATCATCGACCCCGTCTTGGACTACGACCCCGCTTCCGGCACCATCTCCACCAAGACCGCCGACGGCCTGCTCAGCTTTGTTCGGTATCATAACCTGAACATTTCTCACATCCTGTGCGTCTGATACTCTCTCTTACGTCGTAAAACACGCGATGACCTCATGCGTTTACACAGCGAGACTCATGCTCATGCGGACCACTTGACGTCCTCGCAATATCTCAAGTCAAATCTTGGAGGTACCGTCCCGGTATGCATCGGTACACGCATCGACCTCGTGCAGAAGACGTTCGCGCCGGTGTATGGGTTCGACGACCCCGCACTCTTCCAGAACGCGTTCGACATCTACATGCAGGACGAACACGAGTTCTCATTGGGCGACGTCACCTGCCGCGTTGTACACCTCCCAGGACACACGCCTGACCACATAGGTTACGTCTTCGGAGGCGCCATATTTACGGGCGATTCTATCTTTAACGTGAGTGTCCTTAAACCCTATAAATACACCAACTACTTCAATTAGCCCCCCGGCAGCCTGACGTAGGATCAGCTCGCGCAGACTTTCCCGGCGGCAACGCCAAGGATTTGTACGCCGTGAGTAGCTCCCTGCATCTCCCGCCTGCGCATTGATCCTGACTGGCTCCTGTCGCAGTCGATGCAGCGGCTGCTCTCCTTCCCCGAGGACTCGCTGCTCTTCGTGGGACACGACTATCCGCCGGGAAACTCGCGCGAGCCTGCTCCAAACGCCACTGTCGGTGAGCACCGGGATGCGTGGAGCAAGAAAGACGAGATGGGCTTCGTGGAATGGCGCCAGAAGCGCGACGCGACGCTCGGTGCGCCACGCCTCCTGCATCCGTCGCTCCAGGTCAACATTCGCGGCGGCAGGATGCCTCCCAAGGACGAGCAGGGCAGAATTTGGTTTAGAACACCGGTCAGGGGCGCAGAATGGTAAGAAGTCGTTGGATAGACTTGCATAGACGGTAACTGGGACGGTCATCTCGCTTTTTCTTGGATGTACATATACGTTGTATCCACACTGTGGAGGCTTTACCATATGATACTCTTCTGCAGAAGCCCGCGACACAGCCTGTCTCGAGGTCAATCATGCGCATGACATCTCAGCGGCTTTAGTACGGATCATTTGGGATGACTAGTGCTCGATCGTCAACTGTCTCCGGATCCAGATGGCTGTGAACAGGACCCAGGGTATTTTCGTCCGGCAGTCTTTGACATGATTTGTGGCAGTTTGAAGCTCCTGTGGTATGCATGTCATCCTGAGAAGGATGGACAACTGCAACTTCCATTACAACTCGCGGTATCGTGAATGATTCAGAATTGCTGGGTACTTATAGAGAGTTTGAACGATTATAACGTGCCATAATGGTCACAATCGGGCTTGAATTAATACACGGAAGCGGCACATAGGCCGCTACATCGACTGCGATGTCGCCAATGCGCCCGACGCGATGCCGTTCGCCTTCCCGTTCGCATAGATCGCTACGCGAGCCTCTTCCTTCTCGCGCTCCTTTCCCTTCTCCGCGTCGTCCACTTGCTTCCCGAACCCGCGTACCATATCGATCTCCTCGATGCACGGCGACTCGAAGATCGCGCCGTTGCGCAGCATGGTGATGGTCCGCAGGAAGACCGTCGTCCACAGCGCGAGCGTGACCGCGGCGTAGAGCGCGCCCCATACGCGGAGCGATTCGACGTCGAGTTCGCGGTAGAGCTGGATCGTCAGGTTCGCGTACACGCCCTGCCGAGAAGCAGAAAAATGTCAGCATCAGACCACGGGCAGTGGGTGTTCTGGACCGCAGTATGTGCCTGAAGCGTATAGGAGACTTACGTTAGGGAAAATGAGACCCCAGAAGGGGAGCTTGAAAGGGAAGCGCGTCTGCCGGAGCACCTCCTGTACAGCGAGGATGGCGTAGAGCAGCCACATCGTGCCCAACGCCCACAGTATGAACGCCAGGCATACGCACAAAACGTTGATCGTCTCGCCGGTCGTGCTCGCGGTCAAGACCTCCGAGTTATTCTTCAAGGGCAGAACGCTGCGGAAGCCTTGCCCGAGAAGGAGCATCGAGTACCCGCCCTGACCCATCGGCCCCAGTGGGATGAATACGCTGATGACGCTTGCTCCTGCCGGCACGCCGTAGACGATGAGCCGCAGGAAGTACATGGTGAGAATCATCATCGCAAGCGTGAGCCCGACGGCGAGCATGAAGGCAGAGAGCGTGAGCGTGAGCAGGGCGTGATATGATGAAAGTGGAAGGAGAGCCGGTGCGAGCACGCCGCCAGAGGACGAAGCGACGATGAGGGTGACCACCGGAAGCAGCCAAATCGCGGTCATTCGACTTAGCGCGTGATCTTGGATTGTTTTCCTATGGGTAGCATCAGTCGTTGGGATGCAGTACGGCGTCACAAAACGATACGCACATAATATGCACCACGGCGAAAGCGCATACGAATGATATTATGACGTCGATCCACCAGCATCCCCACAGGAAGTATAGGAACGCGCGCCCGCCAAAGTCGTACTGCTCGTAGAGGAGGCCGACGCCGATATTGATCAGGGTGGCGGCACCCATTGGGTAGCAGCCGATGTACAAGCTCTGTACGGGATGGCGGATCATAATGGACCAGATGTCCGGGAAGATGATGTATCGCGCGGCGGTTAGGACGTTGAAAATCAGGAAAAATGCGAGGTTGAGGAAGAAGAATATGTAGGTGAACACCTTCATCGTGATGGAGTCGTTCGCGTAGGGATAATTATGGAACAGGATGGAGACGGCGCCTGTACCCATGATTACCGCGAACCATGCTGGCGTAAAATGCCTGCAAGGCGTGAGGACGATGTACAACGGCACACCGACGGAGCGAGCGTACCGTACACAGTCCTTCAGGGTTTTCGGTTCTGCACCAGATCCGCCGCAACTTGCGGCCATAGCGATCCCGTATGGCTGGCACTATCAAGAAACCACTGTAGAAGTTAAATTAGTAGGGTTTCGTTTTCAGCGTACGAGAAGAATGTGGCAAAGGACCGGACGGCAAGCGCCTACTATCAATAGCAGGGCGCGGTTTATATGACGCCCTCGAATTCCGAATTGAGCGGAGTTCCCCATGGGGGAGTGGGCGGCGGCGTAGCAGAGAGCACACGCTCGACGTCCTCGACCGCGAAAGACGAAAGCTCGACAAGGTCTATAGATTCTGGGGGCTGCAGCAAAACATGACCGTAGTGTGTTGCAGTTTACCGAGATGATGCCATCCTCCTCGTGCCTATTCGCCAATCGTCGCTCTCGTCCCCGGAAACAGGATAGGCTGCCGCGGATGCATTTTGCTATGATCACCGGCGTTTCGCGTGTCAGAAAGCATCGCTCTATCCGCTGCCTGTGATTTTCTCGAGAGGATCGATCGCAGAGGGCGCCAGATGCGCAAAGCACTCGGGATGTGAGAGGCGGGGAGATCATCAAAGCATCTGCCAGCTGAACCATATGGTGTGCAGGAGTTTCATCAATAGGAAGTAACAGAGTGGCCTCTCCGAGGAATAGTACCGGTGTAGCAGCGGCACAAAGCAGTGCAAGTTCAAGTTTGTGCTGTTGCCGATGGAGACGCCCGCTCATGATGCCGATCATCCTCCCAAAAGGGAACGGTATAAGAACGAACGACCTTGCTCTTGCTCCTCACCCTCTCTTACCCTTCCTCTCTTTACGGCCATGGTCCTCTCCAAGCTATTGTCTCGCACATCAGACAAATCGGCGCAGAATGCTGATCCCGCTCCTGCGACCGCAACGAAAGACGGACACCTCACAGAACCTGTTCCGCCACCTGTAACCACCCCTGCTCCGTCTTCAGCAGAAGCGCGTCAGTCGGTCTCTATATACTCTTCAGACACACGCGGAGATGCCTCTGCCGTGCAGTCGCCCGCCGCCGTCAGCGCAGAGCTGTCGGCGGTATCTGCAGATGAAGGACGAAGCTCTGCGGACGAGCTGAAACCTCCTGCATCCCGTGCACGCCGTTTCTCATGGCGCGGCATGAACCTCTTCAACGGGAGCTCGCAAGAGGAGCCAAAGTCCGTGCTCACTGCCGGCGAAGAGCACAGGAAGAAAGCGCAGGTGGCGGAGGACCGTGCGAGGCGCGCGGTCAAAGTGTCGAGCGCGGATCGCAAGGCACGCGAGTCGGCTCTGATAGTGCGCTCGTTGATCGTCGGGCAGTCCGCCATCACTCTCTCGGACGCTAAGGCCAAGCCCATTTCGCGCCCCAAGATCTCCAAGGTCAAGGCAGAACTCTTGCAACCGAAGAAGGCGAACCGGTTGATAGCCCAGCTGCGCGCGCTGCCGTCGTCGAGCGACGTCCTCCCGTCTGCGACGAAGCTCGAGGTCGACCACACGCACTCGCCGGCGCACCCGATCCACGCTGTGTGTCTCCCGCTCACGGACGCGGAGGCCGACGCACAGCACTTCTGCCGACTCACCGCCGTCGAGCCCGGCGCCGCACCCGCGCCGTCTGTGGCAGATGTCCCCGAGAAGCGCGCACTGAGTGTCAACGTCACTGTCGCTCTGGCATCTGTGGCGAGCGTATACAACACCAGTTTTGCGCAGCTGAAGGTCGTCCTCGCGGAGATGCACGTCCTCAGCCTGCTCACGTCGGACTTCGGTATCGGCGAACCAGGCGACGGGCCAGGACTGCTTGCGGGCGCGGTCCCCACCGCGAAGACGATCATACAAGGCGCCGAGCAGATTACACCTGAGTTGATGTCGTTGGGGTACGTGACGGGCAAGGCGCTCCTCCCGGACCACTCTGGTGCGCACCGTTTCACTGATACCCGCCGCCGTAAACTGATGCCCGCCACAGGGATCCACCCGCCGACAGATAGGATGTCTGTTCTAACGTGTGAGTACTTGCGAAGTATGTTTTGACTTCCCATTTCTGACACCTCCACAGACTGGTGGGGTTTCGAAGTTGTTCTCCCGCCCCCGTCGATCAAGTACCTCAGCGTGAGTACATTTCTGTAGGCGTTGCAGAGCTTCCTCTGACGTACGACGTCATGGCACAGCAAGCCCCTTCTATCGCGCACTCCGTCATCAACGTCCTCACGGCGCTCTCTATGCTCAATGAGGGCGTGCGCGAGATCCTGCCCTTCGTCCGCTACATCTCCTCCTTCGTCGACACGGAGTTCAGCCTGATCAAGCAGGAGGACCGCGGCAAGGGCGTCGTGTGTGCCGCGACGTGGCTCATCCCCGCCGCGCTCGTCCCGCGCCCGTGGGACTTCCCCGACGCGCCGATCGTCAAGATCCAGGCCGCGCCGTCCGAGTCCGACCACGTACACGAGCCCGCTGAGGGCCTGGCGCAGCTCGAGCCCATGCCGTCGCTCCCGAACCCGTACCCCGAGGAGCCCGCGCCCGCGCCCGCGACGCTGGCCTCCCCGACGTCCCCGACGTCCCCCACGCCGTCGCTCCCGCCGCTTCCGGCGTCCCCGACGCTCCTCCCTCCGCTCCCTGCGTTTGGCAACGATGACGCGCCCGCGAAGGCGCCGGCGGATGAGGCGGGCGTCATCGACGTCCATGCGCAAGGCGAGGAGGGGGAGGCAGAACCGTCGGAGGGTGTGCCCGCGGTGTCGGTCGTCCCACCTACGCCTCCCACGTCGAACACCCTGAGTGGCGTGCCTGATGCAGTCGCTGAGGCCATCGGCGTCGCCGCCTAGGAATCCTTTGCTCACTCGTCCATCCCTGTCGAGGCTTGAGCACCCTCACGCTCGCTTGTTGCATGCATCCATCTTACCTGTCATGCCATTGGACTAGAACATACATTCTCGATACCTCGGACACTTGTGATACCTGGTCCCCACAATCGTTTCGCATTCTTGTTCCTGCCCTTGTTTATGACCCGTCACGACGTTCACGCCTTGTTTTGTTTTGTTCTGTTCTGCCCCCTCCAGGATCTTTCCGCGAATCTCTCTGGTCAAATAGTCCCCGCACAGTCTCTTGCACGTCGATACCATACCGTATACCTTCACGTACTCATAATTGACTTGCGTACGTTCGATCCTCGGTTTCAGCTCCATAGGATATATCGCTTCCCATCACATCCCATACGCTACCAACAATCATGGCACAGGCATCGAATCTTGGATGTAGTCCGTAGAACAGATTTCGCGTTTAATAAAGACTTTGGATTAGATTGATATTGGTCGGTGGTTGGCGCGCGGCGAATGCAGCCCATCACGCATTCCCGCTTGAGCTTCACAGACCGAGTTCCACGCGTCCACGCGACACCTCCTGCGTCCAAGCGTTCTGTTTGGGGTCTGTACAGCGATCGGTAACTTGTTAGTCTCGTGATGATGCTACGCAGGACGCGACAAGACGCACCCCTGGAGATGGTGGGCCCGCCTCTGAGACTTCGCAGCTGCTGGACGAGGTGCGAAGGCAGTTGTGCGGAGAAGCCCTGTTGTGCCACAACGAGATTGAGACCAAAGCCATACGCGTACAAGGAAAACTTAAACATACACCGAGAAAGCGGTTGTCGATGACACCACCTACATCGCAAAGAATCTGTGAGCTGTGGTTGAAGAGGACATGAAAGATGGCAGGTACTACTTACCGTTGAGGCGCACGTCGGCGATGTACTTGTCGATGTCCGTCTGTTCGGCCTCCGGGCCGAACGAGAGAATGTAACCTATCGGTGAGGATATCAGCAGGCTTTTGACGGGGCGAGGCGAGTGTCCGAAGCATACTTGTCATAGGCATGGTGGTGGTGGCGGTTAAAAAGAAAGGCTGGAGATATGAGGAGGCTGCGGAGAGCACGAATGCTTATGGGTTCGGCTCGGACGTGGAGCTGCGCTTTAAGCGTCATGCCAGAGCCCGACATACGTGTTCTCAGTGTCCCAGAAGGTGATCGAAAACGCCTTGGACAGGCTCGACATAGACCCAATGACCCAGCACGCGATACGTACCTGATCTTCAGAATAATAAGTAGGATGCACGCGCTCGATAGATACATGATCCGTTTGTTCGATATTACAGCGATAATAGTACAATGTCTGTGTACAGCGATACCCTTGAGTTCATGATTTCATGGTATAGGGCGAGTCCTTGCGCATCTACTGTGTGGTAACGACCTGGTCAGGCTCTGCCAGCCAAGAACGAGCTTATCAGTATGCGTGACGAGTTGAGATGGATATGCACGCACCGATGTACTCGATGGGACCGCCCTGGAGCGATTGGAGCTGGACGAGGTATTCCTGTGGAATCTTCGCGGAGAAGCCCTGTCGGATGGGAAATCGGATGAGATCTAAGGACAGAGACGGCCCTGGGCATGATAGAGCGTACCTTCAACGAGGCGCCAGTGTACTTGTGGCCCACAGTGCCACCTGTGAATGCGCTTAGTGGACTGTAGAAGTAGATACAAGGAGAACGTGTACCGTTGCTGTTGACCTCGCTGACGTACTTGTCAATCTCCTCCTGGCTGGCCTCCTTCTTGAAGACGACGATGTAGTCTGAAACATCGACGGGTTAGCTGATTTCGGTCTGGGATACGAGATCAGACAACGTACTTCCTGTGGCAGACATATTGATGTTGTTCGTACGATGTGGGATAGAGATGGTGGTGGTAAGAGAACAAGAGCGAGCTGCGGGGGCTGTGGCTCGCTTGGAATGCTGAGTCGGAGCTAGATCACCTCCTGAGCGCCCGTCGTGGTCATGACGTGACGCGACGCGACGAGTCACGCGAGAGTAACGAGAGCGAGAGACCACGGCGGAAGAGAGGCGAGAGGACGGTCCCATAAGACCGGTTGTCGATGTAGAGAGTCTAGTAGGCATTTTCAGCACGGTGGATCGTGGAAGAGAACTTAGAAAGTGCTTCATGACTCACTGGGGAAGTCAGAAAATCGTCGGTTGAGAGGATGCGCCGGGGACGCCCGCTCCCCGCGCGATAGCCTTATGGCAGGATCTTCCCACGCAGCTAAGAGGAAGTTGCAAGGCCGCCAGTTGCTCACTTCCATTCACACTGCAGAGATTGACATTCCTCGTCGATCCCTTGCTGTAGCGACATCATGTAAACGTAGATAGACGCATAACGAAGAAATTTTGTCTGTATCCTCTCATTTCTGGGATTTCTCATCCATTTGCAGGTAAAGTGCGAAGAAAAGGCATCTTTATTGCAGGGAACTCGAAGCTACGTGACATCCCAGCATCCACCTATGTGCGACGAAGTATCTTGAGGCCTCCCCCAGCACGTCCAGCGCGTGCGTTTCGACCCTCTCCATCTTCTTGTCCCTCCCATCTGCTACACCCGATACCCAGCTCGTTCCAGCACCAAACACGCCTCCAAGCGCACGCCATTCAATGGCATCTCCAGGAACCAACGGCATGCACAATATTTATTTTGAATTTGTCGTGAACTTTCTGCGAATTTAATCAGCATTTATTGAAGCAACACCCGATAGAATGTTCGTGCTTACCCTGCACGCGTCCATTACGCGCCGCCGTACCAGCAACTGATGCAATCGCATAGATTGCGAGCAGATGAGATGGCCGCGCGTCGGGTGAGCTGAACGCGCCGTATTGCTCAGGCGGCGTCTGGAACGGGTCGGGGTCATCGATGTCGGGGTTTCCGACCTCCGTCCACTCGACACGGTCGTCGTCGAGGTCTTCGACCTCGCGCTCCTCGTCTTCGGGTGGGATGTATGCGCCTGGATCGAGTGTGTCGATAGGCGGGAGATCACCGTCTGCATCCTGGCCGCCATCCTCGTTCGTTGCTTCTTCAATCTGAGCACGAAGCTGCTTCGTGATCATGTCAGCAGCGGGATCGCGAGGGACTGCGTGCGCTATGGCCGCCGTAAGTGGTTGCGCGCTGGAAGACGCGACAGCGTTGAGTGGCGCGTAATGATCAACATAGTCGATCATTACAGAGGGATTCTGGATTATGGGCCCGAGCGGATGCGGCTCGGGAGCAAGACCAAGTGCACGGTCCTTGCGCGCTGTAAGGTCGATGTCGTTCCAGGACAGCGTACCGTTGTCGAGCATGTCCTGCTCAACGGCGCTATGCGACTCGCGCAAACGACGACCGCCGAGGTCCAGCACGGGAAACCAAGCGTCGGCCATCTCGACATCTTGCGCAGGTTGTCTGAGGGGTTCTGACGCCTGCGCGGGTAGCGTTGCTTGGGGCGCAGATGCGATGGTTGCCGGTTTGCCTCGCTGGTCCGCCTTTTCGTGGCTGCGCTGTGCGCCCCGTTTGATCCATGCGCCGTTGCAGGCATACGTCCGGCACCAGCAGCGTCGACGGTCGTCGGGCATCTTGAGAGGTCGAGCAAGGGAAGGGTCGTGTGCAGCGGCGACGCTGAGGGCGGGAGATGATGAGCGTAGACGATAAGATGTGCGACGTACCTTTCAGCGTGCTCGCGTCGTTCTCGCCGCGCACATGCTCGCTCATGCACACTCCAAACACGCGTCGCGCTTGTCCCCGTATTTTCATCGTATTTTGGAGCAAAAACATGTATATTAAAGCAGAAACATACAGATCTACATGTATGCGGCGCGCATACAGACACCCACAAGTGAACGATGGGCGAAGAGAAAGATGCGCCGCGACATCGGGGATGACAGGTCGTCGCGTCGAGGAT
>ALYI01004031.1:0-41571 GCA_001969225.1 Ceriporiopsis andreanae CBS 279.92 | reverse complement strand
ATATCGAACATATTGTCTTCGAGATCGAGTTTTGGATGTTTGCCGTCGTCAAACGTATACTTGCCGCCGTCAAACGTATGCTTGCCGCCGTTGAACGTAACCGCGGCGGATAGCCGCCCGATCGGCATTCGGGGTTTGTCTAATCCCTTTCGACACTTCAAGTTGTTTCTACACATCGACCGAATCAGCTTCGAAGATCACGACGAAGAGGAGGCCAAGGGCGATGGAGAACATGTGAAGATGAAGAGGGAGACGTTTTAAAACGGTATCAACAATGCCAAACATAGTCTCAGAGACGCTGCCCACCGCCAACTGTGCATCGGTGGAAGCCTCAAGACGATGCCCATAAATTGTGTCCTCCCCGATGGTGTGTATCGCCATTCTAGCTTCGTGATCGCAATACTTACCGTTTGTCAGTCTTGTTCAGATATCCTACAATACGGTTCGACGTACAGTCCTTCGTGGACTCATACTCTGGAGCATCATGGAAGTCCATCGAACCCGTATCGAGCGATATCGTCTTGGAAATGTACTGCCTTAGTCTGTGGCACCGGAAACAACCCCTGCGAGTATTCAGAACGGACAGCACATGCAAAGTCATAGAACATATCGAAAACTATTTGAACAAGTGGCTTCGGGACAATAGTGCAGATCCAATTCCAGTATCTGAGATCTTTTCGATGGTGAGGATGTTGAATGATCATGGTGATGTCGCTGACTCTTTCAGCAACAGGACAAACATATCTTGAATCTCACAACCGCGTGCCAGTCCGCGACTTCGACAAGCTCTTCAGCGCTACGCATTATTCTGGATTACCTCTCATGGTTTGCTGAATTTCAAAGGAAGAGGACATTGGACATGACGACCACTCCCCAGCTTCGATGGATCGGAGAATGTGACTACGATCAGGCATATCCGGCAATAATGCCCGATATTTTGCATTCGGAGCGCAGACTATCTGCACTCCTTACAGTCCTGAGGTCCTACGAGACCTATGACGGAAGTACAGATTACATGTTCGAAAGATACATGAAGTCCGTAGTATGTTCACTCGTCGATCCTAGACATATCAGATTTTTGAGGTGAGTGATTACACACGACCGCATAGGCCACGTCTCATCGGGCATCCCTAGGAACACGGACACACTTCCGCATGTGGCTGAGAGCATCGAAGTCCCGTTGCTGGTGGCTGGTTGGTCTCGCTCATGTCTATCAGACATGTCTATCAAAATGGCATGCTGACCAAATTCTTCTAGGTGGGTGTACAGAGTTTACCACCGCTGTGAAGGAAGAAATGGCGGCTGCGGCGTACCCTACCTTACGGCGAATGGTTCAGGCACATCTCGCCGTCTCGAAGAGTTCCGACCCTTTGCCCGCGCACTGTTTCGTCTACGGCATCCACTGGTCGACTGAGAAAGTGCGCATTCTAGTGCATTTTTCATCGTATAACAAGGCATCTGGCGACTGGGAATTTCGTCAAGCTGTGTTGGCCGAACACTGGACCGGTATCAAAACGTCCACTTACCCCAACGAATACTTGGGACGAATTGTTGTTGCCGACACGCTGTTTTTGAATCGCTGGAGACTAACGATCGCCCTGCTTACCATTGCCTCTCACGTGGACTTCCTGGAGCAATGGCTTGTCCCGTCATCAGCTGCCGCAGCGCCAGCCCCAAAGGACGGGCGTGCCTTACACACTCTCGTCCGCCCCTGCGCGAAGCTCAGCGAGCCCAGTGGTCACGTCTCGTTCGCAGAACAGATATTACAACTTGACGACGCGAACGATGGCGCACCCTACAACGAGCATGCCCGAAGGCTACGGTTAGTCTGGAATCAGGAGGCCTACGAGGTGCCCAGCGAATGGATTGTACGTCACTTTTGATATAATCTACACAAAATATTTACCGTCTATCTCATAGCCGTCTCTGATCATTGACACGTCGCCACGAACCAACCCGGCGACCGACTATGACAATGAAATGGTCTCAATGAAGACTCTGAATCTGGTCCATTGGTATCTTCACTGCGCTGTTGATAGTTTACGACCTCTATCCAACGAAAGTCTAATGTCTCGACACCAGCAGGGATCGTACCAACCAGACTACATCCATCCGAACCATGTGCCTCGCGGAGCCTCTTTCCAGATAGTGCCCTCTCATCGCTGGAAAGAAATCGACACAACCCCGCATTTGTTCAAATTACACGATGTACTCGCTATGACGGTGGCAAATTGGCACGTCGTCAATATATATGTCGCTAACGCGTTCTCCGGATTCTCGTCGTATGGCGTGCGATGGTAGGTCGCTTTTGCCCTGATTTCTATCACGTTACTAATATGCTGTCAGGACCTCGCTGGATCGTCCGGTAAGTTGCTCGGACATTGTGCTTGACTTCACGCTTGTCGTTCAGCATATTCCTCCTACGACGGCTCTGAGCATTGCGCGTTCACGACACCTACCGCCCACTAAACGTAGTCCTGCCATCCTGCTGGGTCTACGTTCAAGTATAATGGGCACAGATGGCTCCGTCGTTACATCTCAAGACATAACAGCTATTTCAGAGCTGGTCTCTCCCTATCACGCTACCGTTGAGGAGTACCTGGACTACCAATCGCATGGCGCCGTCCGTTGGGCACGCCGACCGACCTGGGCCACCCTCTTCTGCACGTACCTTAAAGCTGGCTTTCTGCACATCCTCGCCATCCCACCGAATGTCCAGCCTAATGCGCCTCTCGGACTTACGCTGGTGGATAGTGTCCCTCTCACGACGATGAACCGCGATGCATCAGACTGTCGCATGCGCTTGCGACTGGCCGTGGCGTTGTTCACTCTCCAACGGCACGTGATCCGATTCTCCGACCATTGGGACGAGGACGTCTGGCCGCGGAAGACGCTGGAAGACGACGATGCGGTCCTCGTGGCACAGATAGGACCTAGTTCAGAGGCCTCGAGCAGCGACAATGGCACCTGGTGGAAACACGCGCCACCGCCCTCCGAGATCGACTTCGAGAGGGACGATGAGATCAGCGGTGCAGGCAGCTCTGAGAGTCACAGCTCAGAGAGTGGGAGCTCTGACAGTGATGAATCTGGCTGTTCGAGCCCTTCAGATGAGGACTACTGTGACGATCGGGACACGAATGAAGAGAGCAATGAGAAGGACGACGACGACGACGACGACGACGAGGCCGCGAACGCAGTGGTGGCGGCAGCAGCACTCGTAGCGGAGACAGGCTTGGAAGGGGCATCGGAAGCGGAGGAGCCAACACACGAGAGTCGCTGGCAGTGGCTTGAAAGGGCGTATTCGCATTACAAAGTATCGTTCGCGATCGATAAAATGCGCTTGGTGGAAGCTTGGGTAGATTCATACGACCCACGACTGTTGCGGGAGAAAGGCTACCCCCTTCTTTAGTAGTACAATTTATAGACCCAATTGTCGAGAAGGGGAAAATACCCAATTCCTTACGGTTCACACACGGCCAATGCAGTGAGTGCTACATCGTGTAGGTTGAGCCGCGGCTCTCAGGCAGGTTTTTTTCCTTGTCATATTTATGCTCAAAAGACCACAAAACCTCTCAGGGTCAGAACACGATTAATTATAGAGGAGTGTCTAGTACCAACTTGTCGCGAGGCTGGAGAATCGAGGTGTGGCGCGACGGGCGCCTGTGTTTGAGCCGAAAGGTTTGATCAATTTGATCTCCGACTCAGACACGCGTTTTCTCCCTCCCCAAAACAACACTCGGTCCTACACAACATTCTCAGCCTATTCTTTCACTTTATTTCTTGCGACGGCGATTCAAGCGAGGGGAAAGGGCATAAGCTGTCCACTAAACTGACGATCGAGTATCGCCGCTAGCGACCTCCCCCCACAGCAAGTCTTTACACGATGACTATCGATTCTATCTTTCGCGACGGTGTGCATTGCTGTCCTAGCCGCATGATCGTGACACTTACAGCAGTCTATTTATCAGTGTTATTCGACTGCGCTCTCATGCGATTCGACATCCATTCCTTCGCGGACACGTCCTCGGGAGCTCCATGGCAATCCCTTGAACCTGTGCCAGCTGATGCTATATTGGAAATGTACTGCCTTAGTCTGTGGAACGAGAAGCAACCCATGCGATTGTACAGAACGCACAGCACATGCAAAATCATCGAGCATCTCGAAATCTATCTAAAGAAGTAGCTTCGGGATAACAGCCCAGAGCCAATTCCAGTCTCAAACTGCTTTGCGGTGGTAAGAGTCTTGAATAATCATGGCGAAATCGCTGACGCCCTCGAAACAGGACAATCATACCATACATCTCGCAACCACCTGCCCAACCACTACTTCGCTGTGCTCTTCAGCGCTCCGTATCGTCCTGGATTACATCTCGTGGTTCGCTGAATGCCAGCGAACGGTGACAGTACATATAACGACGGCTCCTCATCTTCTATGGGTTGAACAACTGGACTGCGACTATGTATATCCGTCACTCAGCCCACCATCAGACGATGAACATTCGGAACGACGAATATCTGCGCTGCTTACAGTCATGAGGTCCTTCGAGTCTTATGACGGAAGTACGGATTACATGTATGAAAGATACATGAAGTCCGTAGTAGGTTTGCTCGTCGATTCTAGATATACCGTGTATTTGAGGCGAGTGATCCTATTTTCCCGCCTATGCCTATAACTCGGTGTATTTAGGGACACCGATACGCTTCCGTGTGTAGCGGGCAATGTTGTGGTCCCGTTGCTCGTGGCTGGTTGGTCTATCTTATCTGCGTTGGAATTGACATGTGCTAATTTGATCATTGTAGGCGGTTGCACAGAGTTTTCCGTCGCTGTGAAGGAAGAGATGGCGTCGGCGGCGTACCCTACCTTACTGCGAATGGTTCAAGCACACCTCACTACCTCGAAGAGTTCCGACCCTTTGCCCGGGCATTGTTTCGTCTACGGCATCCACTGGTCTACTGAGAAAGTTCGCATTCTGGTGCATTTCCCATCGTACAGCGAAACCGCTGGCGACTGGGAATTCTGTCAAGCTGTGGTAGCCGAACATTGGGCCGGTATACAAACGTCGACACCCGCCCACGAACGTTTCGGACGATATGTTGCTGCTGACAAATTGTTCCTAAGCCGCTGGAGATTAACTGTTGCCCTGCTTTCCATCGCCTCTCACGTAGACCGTCTCGAACAATGGCTTCTCCTGCCGTCAGCTGCGACAGTACCATCACTGAAGGGCACGGGTGCCGTATACACTCTTGGTAGCTACGTCCTCTCCCCAAATCCAGCGTCACGGCTTAACGATGTGAACGATGGCTCGCCCTACAACGAGCATGCCCGAAGGCTGCGGTCAGTCTGGACTCAGAGGTTTTACGAGGTCCCCCGCGAGTGGATTGTACGTGATTCTCCATATCGCCCATCTAAAATACTCAATGTGCATTTCGTAGCCGTCTCTGACAATCGACACGTCGCCACGAACCGACCCGACGACCACCTACTCCCATGAACAGGTCTCAATGAAGACTCTGAATCTTGTCCATTGGTATCTTCACTGCGCTGTTGACAATTTACGACCTCTATCCAACGAAAGTCTTATGTCTCGACACCAGCAGGGGTCGTACCAACCAGACTACATCCATCCGAACCATGTACCCCGTGGTGCCTCATTCCAGGTAGTGCCCTCTCATCGCTGGGAAGAGATCGACACAACCCCACATTTGTTCAAGTTGCACGATGTCCTCGCCATGACGGTGGCGAATTGGCACGACGTCAATATCTATGTCGCTAACACGTTCTCCGGATTCTCGTCGTATGGCGTGCGATGGTAGGATACTTTGTCCTGGTTTCCCCCACGCTACTGATATGCTTTCAGGACATCGCTGGATCGTCCGGTAAGTTGCTCGGACATTGTGCTTGATTTCACGCTTGTCGTCCAGCATATTCCTCCTACGACGGATCTGAGCATCGCGCGCTCACAACGCCTGCCGCCCACTAAACGTAGTCCGGCCGTCCTGCTGGGTTTACGCTCAACCACAATGTGCGAAGAAGACGGGTCCGTTGTTACCTATCAAGACATGGCAGCTATTTCAGAACTCATCTCTTCTCATCATGCTACCGTGGAAGAGTACCTGGACCATCAGTCCCATGCTGTTATTCGTTGGGCACGCCGACCGACCTGGGCCACCCTCTTCTGCACGTACTTGAAAGCCGGCTTTTTGCACATCCTTGCCATCCCACCAGATGTCCAGCCTGATGCGCCTCTCGGAATTATGCTGATGGATAGCGTCCCCCTCACGACGATGAACCGCGATGCATCAGACTGTCGCATGCGCTTGCGACTGGCCGTGGCGTTATTCACTCTCCAACGGCACGTGATCCGATTCTCCGACCATTGGGACGAGGACGTCTGGCCGCGGAAGACGCTGGAAGACGAGGACGCGCTCCTCGTGGCGCAGATAGGCCCAAGTTCAGAGGCATCGAGCAGCGACAACGGCAACTGGTGGCGCCACACGGCCCCGCCCTCCGAAATCGACTTCGAGAAGGAAATGACCAGCGAAGACAGCGACACAGGCAGCTCTGACGGCGACAGCTCTGGGCGCGAGAGCTCCGAAAGCGAGGACCTTGACCAGAACACTTCAGACGACGATCCTTACGACGATCAGGACATTGATGAAGTAACCAACGAGGACGACAGCGATGAGGACGACAGCGATGATGAGGACGACAGCGATGATGAGGACGATAGCGATGATGAGGACGACAACGTCGATGAGGACGACAGGGACGACGAGGATGACAGAAACGACGAGGACGACAAAGAAGCCGCTGTCGACGTCGCGAATGTGGATGTGGTGGACGTGAAAGTGAAAGTGGACTTAGAAGTGTCAGCGGAGGAGCAAGTACACGAGAGCCGCTGGCAGTGGCTCGAACGGGCATACTCGCACTACAAGCTGTCCTTCGCGATCGACAAAATGCGCCTGGTCGAAGCTTGGGTAGAATCATATGACCCACGAGTACTGCAGGAGAAAGGTCACCCGCTTCTCTAGTTTTGAGATTATAAGTATAGCTCTGCGAACCTTGTAAGAACCCCTGCCACGGTGGCTGATATCGAGGCTGCAACAAAACCTAACGTGTTCAAGGGTTGTATCACGTAATTTTATCTCGTCTTGTTCGGTCTGAAAATGTCTCTTTATGACAACCACACCTTCTGACGACGAGGAAGAAGATAACGAAGAACTAGCCACGGAAGAAGACGACGAGGACGAGGACAGCGGCGACGTAATTGCGCGTGTGAACAATCGAGCCTACTGGAAAGAACTCGAAAAGACCTATGTACAACCTTGATAAGCTCCAGCACAGACTGAACAACATGCGCAAAGTCGAGGCATAGGTTAAAGCGTACGACCCACACAGATTGCAGGAGACGGGCCGCCCCATCGCGTAGAGTCGCCTTCGCTGCAGCGGTCCATTCCAGGACAGCCATCAGTGGGCATCTCTGCAGGGTATGCTTGTCAGTAGAAGGAAATCATCGTACTCACGAAATTGTAAGCAACAGCAAGACATTCTCCATCTGAGCTCGCCGAACTTTCGCTTGCAGCTCATGGACAGGAAGAGCAAATGATGCAAAAATGGAACCGGTGACAACTAGAAACATGTCGCGCAACGTATACGATATACGAGTATCACGAGAAGAGTTTGTTGACCGACGTGTTTCCTTCCTGGTTCTTCTTCAGCACCTGTGAACGAATTCTTCAGTCAGATCTCATCCAGCGAAGTGAAAGCGCACGACGGACCTTTGCGACGGCGAACTCAAAGTCCTCCTGTGTGACGTGTTGTCTCCTTTCTCGGAGAGCATACATGCCTGCCTCCGTACATATACCGCGTACCTCGGCACCGGAGCACTGTCCCATCTTCTCCGCGAGCGCACGCAGGTTGATGCCGCGTTGCAGTGACATCTACAGAAATGATACTGTTAAGTGCAATGCAGCGATAAACAAACGCAGCTACGCACCTTGCGCGAGTGGATCCGCAGGATGGCTACACGCGCCTCCGGGCCTGGTGGCGGGAACTCGATCTTGCGATCAATACGCCCTGGACGGAGCAGCGCAGAGTCAAGGATGTCTATCCGGTTCGTCGCCATGATGACCTTGATATTCTTCGTGCTCTCGAACCCGTCGAGCTGGTTCAGCAGCTCCAGCATCGTGCGCTGTACCTCCGAGTCGCCGCCGCTGGAACCGCCCTCTCCGCGCGAGCTGCCGATAGAGTCGATCTCGTCCATGAAGATGATGCTCGGCGCGTGCTCGCGCGCCATGACGAACAGCTCGCGCACCATGCGGCTGCCCTCGCCGATGTACTTCTGCACGAGCTCCGAGCCTGACACGCGGATGAACTTGCAGTCCGTGTGGTGCGCGACGGCACGCGCAAGTAGGGTCTTTCCCGTACCCGGCGGTCCGTACAGCAGGACACCCTTCGGCTGTGCGATACCGAGAGATTCGAACAGTTCGGGGTGCTTGACGGGTAGTTCGATGACCTCCTTGATCTCCTTGATTTGTTTGTCGAGACCACCGACCATCTCGTATGTGCTGTCGGGCACCTTCTCCACCATCATGAGTGAGACGAGCGGGTCGACCTTGTTTGGGAGTATCTTGTGTATTGTGTACGAGTCGGAGCGGAGCGCAACACGGAGATTGGGTGTGAGTTTGTTGATGTCGATATCGGTATCAAGGTCGACGACTGCGAGGGGTTCAATCACGGCAACAAAGTCGAAAACTGTACACGTACTGTATTTCCCCTCTGGCTGTACCTTGACGAGGACCTTATTCTTGCCCATCGCCTTTACCACCTCTCCGACATAGCTACCTGGCTCGTGAAGTAGTTGAAGTTCTTCACGCAATAGCCGTACTTCAACATGTTCAGAAGGAGTGGTGCGAGGGAGGAGAAGCGGTGACATACCTCTCGCGTTTAGTGCATTCCGCTGTGCTTCCAGTCGCCGTAGGTTCTGTGTCTTCTGGTTGATGAGGAGTTCGGCAGACTCAATCTTGGCCTGATAGTAAGATTTCAGGCCTGGCGGTGCGGGTGTTTGGACAGCGACTGGCATGGTGGACGAAGACGGTGAGATGGGGACGGCAAACAGGTTCGCGAGGCACAACTTACGCGTCGTCGGCTTAGACGCTTAACGGGCGCCTGTAAGAGACGCTCAAATTAATTTGTACTTAGCGTGTGCCCAATGCCCATGCTGCTCGTTTATGACCTTGTCGTGAAGATCGTGTCTGGAGGTAGTCTGGGAGACATTAGGTATGACCAAAGCACCGTTTAAAGAACCAAATTATGTGTGCGCTTCAGCCTTCAGCTCTACCTATCCCGCACCTAGTTATTCCGCACCGTAATAACCCTGAGCGTAATGGACGCCACTCGCAAAGTTGCAAACTATGAATGTCTGAGACAAGTGTAGAGAGTGAATGGCGGCGGATACGTTACAATGATTATTGTGCCTGAATTGGTGCTCACGTTCGGTGTAAATGCACTGCTAACATTGCATTAGCCCACAAAAAATGCTGCTATTACAGGCGAGAGGCAGCGGATTCAATCCGGCGTAATTTATCTTCTGTCCCTAGTGCATGCAATTACGCCGCACTTGTTGAATATAAAGACGAAAAATAGCATGCTTATACTTCCAAGCGAAGAGTGGAAGACAACGTTGTAAATTTGACCTTCAAAAATGATATCATTCGGCTGATCGTCGCACTGATATTGACTGATCATTCGTTTTATCGTTAGCAACAATATAAACATATATGTGATTTGAGTGAACATGCAGGACTGATATGAAGGAGAAGAGTATATTGACATCTTCAGAAACATCGTCTATACAGATATAAGGGATACAATAGAGAAAGATAGGGCAATCAGTCAAGGCACCAAGAGTCGTGACTGTTCACACAAGCCCTTTCAGCAGCGTTGGCTGTACATACAAATCAGTGTCGCTCAATGTGAGTAACTAACTGATAGCACTTACTGGGCTTGGTACCACGGGGCACAAACTCATCACGCTTGCGATCAAGGTTGCACCAAGGTTCAAAGCCGTGAACACATGCCCTTTCGGCAGCGTTCGCTAAAAGACGCGGATCATGTGAGTATCGATAAATGCCAGAAGAAAATGTGTGCTTACTGGGCGTAGGGTCAGCGCGCTTACGGTCAAGATTACACCACGGCTCATGTCCAGTCACACAAGCCCTTTCAGCTGCGTTCGCTGAAATAATTGCGTTAGACATGCTCTGCACCTTCTTTGGAGAATCAACCACTTACTGGGAGTGGGATCAGCGCGCTTGCGGCCAAGATTGCACCACGGCTCGAAACCATTGACGCAGGCTCTTTCAGCTGCATTGGCTATAACAATAGTGTCAAAATTGTATGAAAATGCTTTGAGGTGTAAGTGGCTTACTGGGCGTAGGGTCCGCACGCTTGCGGTCGAGATTGCACCACGGCTCGAAGCCAGTGGCGCAAGCTCTTTCGGCAGCGTTCGTTGGCGTTGGATCGACACGCTTGTATACGCCACCAAAAGGCGTAATCTCAACGACATCTTCATTGTACCGGAAGTCTGTAGAGTGCGCATGACATGAATCAGCGACATGCTAACGAATCGCATGAAGCACATACCGGGACGAGCGCCTACGACGGACAGGCTCGCAACAGCGGCGAGGATCAAAGAAATGTGTGTGGAAAACATGGTGACTGGCGGATTGGGATTTTAAGTTGGAAAGATTTGGCAAGTGGTAGAGGTTAGAAGGGCTAGAGATAACGGGGCGCAATCATCGCGCTTATATAGCTTTCGAGACCCCCAGTGCGGCACGGACTTCGTGCAGAAAACGGCCATCGGCAACGGTGAGTGGGTACCTAGGTTGCCACCTGTCGGTCCGATTTGAGCCCTCGTGCATCATACCAAAAGTGCCGGAGGACCACTGTGCGTATCCACGCGGAGGCGGCTTGCGGAAGCAAATGAAACCAACGGACGTCGGTCTTCCATAAAAGGCGCATCCGGCGCAGGCGATGACAGCACCTCAAGGGAGAACGCTGGTCCCCACCCGGAAAGCGAGCTCACCGCATCATTTCTCCTAGGAACTACAAAGTGCGGATCTTTTTGTTGAGAGACTTGTGCGTCATGCTTGCCAAACGCCGGATCGCGAGACTCCGGTGGCTGAACCTCTCGGGTTTCTTGTGGATTTACACAGAAGGCACCGATCTTGTGGAGAGAGAGTTTCTCAGATGGCGAGGAGTTCAAACTAGGATATCGAGAAGAGCAGGTGGTGGTTTGTGAACGAGCATAGGTCACCGTGCACCGCCTAAACTCTATGAACGAGAAAGGCCATTAACGCCCGTTGATGGATCTTAAAAAGGCAATTAAACGCCGTAATTTTACTTCCAATTTTCCAGCGCAGGGGAAGGTCTTCATGTTCAGGCTACTCGCGCAGAACAATGCACAACTGCAGACATCCCACAGCAAGCAGCGATGCATGTAATAAGGTGGCCCAATATCCCAAATACAAAAGTGCATACTGCTACGGAACAAGCCGAGGCAGGCAACTACGTCTTCTAGAGAGTACGATACGTTTTGGTCCAAAATACAATGTCTGCACTATTACAGTAGTACACTTCATCCAAGCAATCAAGAGGGTCCACGAGGGATCATCCAAACGTATCGTATCGTAGAACATGCAGGATCAACAGCCAATGCTGCGAGAATGCAAGAGCGAGGAGTGTGGGCGGTGGCATGAAGGTGACGTGAACGAGCAGTAGTCAAGAAGGAAGGGCTGCACGATAACAACAGGTGGGCCTCGGAAATAGATACAGCATAGCGCGGATGCGTACGCGGCCTAAGATAGAGCACAACAACAAATAAGAGATGGGTGGAACTGGGACAAGACATCGTGCGTCGTCAGCGAGGCGTGCAGCACGAAGGAGGGCAGGCACGCACATATGAAATGATCGTACAGACCGTTTTAGCATCACTCGCGCTGCGGCGGAGGCATATCGGGGATCAGGTAATGCACGTTCCGCATGTCATGCCAGCTCGCTTTCTCTGTGAGCTTCGGGATCTGATACCCGGCGGCGATGAGGTCCTCGCGCGACCGCGCCGTCTTCACTGACGGCGACACCACGGCAGGGGTACTCTCATGCAAGGTGGATTCGCCCTGAGTAGAGTGCTCCTCGTGCAGATTCGAGCTGGATGTAGTCGCCGAGCTCGGTGTTGCGGCGCTGCGGCTGTCGTAATACACGGAGGACCGGTTCTCCGGATCCTGCGTTGCTAGGGCGTGAGCAACAGTCGCAGGAACGGCAGTCGGCGAGGGCGTTGAGCGAGCAGGTGGGGCGTCCTCGAACTCGCTCTCGTCGTACTTGGGCACGGCCTTGCGGGTTGCGCGGCGGGCGCCCGAGGAGGTCCTGTTCAACCGAATAGCCTCGCCATGTGCAGGCGGCGACGTCGACGGGCTCGATAGAACGCGGCCATCCAGCGACTGACGGTTGTAGCTGGAATACGGGCTACTAGGGCTCAGCGGCGGGCTGCCAGAATCAAGCTTCGCAAAGGCCAGCGCTCGGTTCTGGCTGGTCGAGTGGGCACGAGGGCGGCCTGGCGGAAAGGCAGCGGAGGTCGGAGTCGCTGGCACCGACGCAGTAGGCGGGAAGTCGAAGGGGTGGTTATGAGCGTAGTCAAGGGGTTCGTGACCATGCATTGACGACTGTGCCGTGTGTACCGGCGACTTCTCCTCATCATCTGCGTAGTACCCATGTCCCAAACTACTATTCTGGCCCGAAAGCATGACGGCGGTGGAGCCGGTCGACGGATGCCGCGACGGTGGCTGCGTAGTTTTATAGGCCGACGCTGGGTTCACGATAGGGATAGGCATGCCGATGTTGGAGGTGCGGGACCCCAGCCCGTCCCACTTCCTAAACGTGCCTGCATTGGCGGAACTCTGGCGACGATGGCGATGGATGCGAGTCGACAGAAGACTGTAGCGTGACCTGAAAAAGAGGACGACACCGATAAGGGCGACAAGCAAAGCGATACCACCTATTACCCCTCCTGCGATAGCGCCGGCATGGTGACTATGATGTGTGGATGCAGCTGAGACGGGGAGGGCCGTATCAGAGGGAGGTGGTGAAGGTGGATTTGAAGCGGCGGCCATGGCAGAATTATTCGATGACGTAGTAATGGGCGTGAACGAGTCTGAGGGCGAGCTCGTGGGCGGAGACGAGTCCGTGGGCGTGGACGGTGGGTCTGTGGTAGGCGTCGAAGGGAGCGTCGGCGAGCCTGTGGGAGCGTCCGTGGGTGTGTCCGTGGGTGTGTCCGTGGGAGGAGTGGGCAAGGAGAAAATTGAGCCAGGGAGAGGGGACGTCGGGAAGAACGGCGAAAAGGTTCCGGGGTCTGGTGAAACGACGGGAGGGGTCAAAAACGGGCTCGAGATCGCCGGATTATTTGGAGGAGCCTCTATAGGAGATGACTGCGGAGGCGTGAAAGGTGTGTCCGGTGGATCGAGGAATGGGTTTGAGGCCATGGCGATGCGATGGCTAACAAAGGAACATGATATCAACAACTACCATGATGAAGTCTTTCCGTCCAACAACGCACCGTCGTCCTGCGTCTGTACAATTCTTTGCTTCGTTCTCAGGAGTGTCCCAGCAAAGAGAACCCCTGAGTGTCGCTCGGCTGAAACGCCAAGATCGTGAGAAGGACGACTCGTCGCGCAGCCAAGGATGCGGTTCGCACCTTTCAAATACGACGCGACGAACTCTGTCGCTTCAGAACACGCCTTGTCGACAAGTCCTCGTTGGGTGGTGCTGCGCTAGTGTGTGGTCGGGACAAGGACCATGCTCTGAGAAGGCAACGGGTTAACAGGCCGCTACTGGCGCTCTTCACAAGCTTCACGAGGCGAGGGTAGAGGGGCTGTGCTTGAACTCGACCCGGCGAGGCGCGTTGGACTTGTCGAGTACGGGGAAAGGGTAGAACCCAGTAAGTTAATGAGGCTGAGGGCCAATGGTCGCCGCAGGTCGTCGCCAAAGCAGAAGAGAAAGCCCAACCCTTCCAAGTGGAACGATATTGCTCGGCTAGGCGCCCGATAGGCTAGGCTCTCAGGAACGTCGAGCAAGGGCTCCTGGGACGCAGACACCAACTGGGTACCTTAGAGACTCGCAGGTTGCGATATAAAGCTACCAGAACTGTATTCAATCGCCAGGACCACTCCGAACGCGTCCCTTGCAGCACGGCTTTACGGAACGGACGCGTATAGTTGGCTCATATCACCGTCTACCTCAGCTGCCCTCCTCGTTACACTGCGAATAGTGCGGTCATGCATCTGAGGCAAACTGCTCGCGATGGCGAAGGTTGGGCTTTCTGAGTCCATCCTGGTGAAGCCGCGTCCCCTGCCCGAGCACGAGGTCGCCTCGTTGCCTTGTCCGAATCTTGACAGTGTGATGTGCTCAGTCATGCAGCATCCAGCCGAGCAGATAGATACTCTCCCGATGGGAGTATCAGGCCGCTTTGGAGCCAATCTGCAGCCAGCTCTCCCATGGGACGGTTCTTCAGACGCCGCATGTACTTGTCAAGCGCACGGCGGCCACTCTGGTAATCTATGCGCTTGAGGAGGATAGAGTGGGACGTCATATGGCCATGTGAGGCCACAACATGGGAAGGTTAGCCGGAAAATTCGTGGCCATACAGATTCATGTGCTGTAACAGAGCGGTCATAAAACGCTTAGTAGGACCAGAAAGCTATGGTTAAGAATACGCACCTCTTATGAAGTAAAGTTACGCCACAGGATGACAGGATGTGGCTTAGACTGTCATGCCGATGAAAGGCTTCTGACTTCTTCACGCAAAGATGCAGCGTTGCTTGACTGTTCGGAGACGACATCTGTCATCGCAAATCCAGGGTACACGGCATAATCTGACTGTCTTCGTGCCTAAGCAAATCGAACGAAGGGGATTCGATGAGCAGCCATACGAGGGTACCGCACACATTCTTCCACAGTGTCTTGGTCTGCAATTGACTCCGCTGATGTAACCTTGATAACTTACGGGGAACACGGAACGCCACAGCAGATCAGACTCATCACTCAACTGCGAGTCTTGGCTGCTCTAGAAAAGACGACATCACCGAAAGCTGTTGTGGCTATTGTTCTAGGTCCAAGTATGGCGCCGCATACTGAGATAGTCTGGAACCTGTCAAATAACTGAGTCACACTCGACGCCATCGCAGAACTACTCACCACTGCAACCAACATTGGCCGATTGCAACGCCCCCGTTCTGGGAGTGTCGTTTCGAACCATTACGTGCACGTTACCCTAGCAGATGAACGGCTCCTAAGCCGATAGAACAACCTTTGCTGCGGAGAACACAGGAAGCCAGCGTAATATCGGGGCACCTTCGCTGCGAGGCGTCCGCGGCACGCCCCGTATCAATAATCGGAGGGAACGTTTGGACGAGAAGAGATTGAGTAACACACCATACTGTCGAGTCTTCGATGATAATATACAGTTGCCGCAGGCAGATCGGCCTACTTTTGTCCGGGTATCAACCACGCGCATCCCGCGCATCCCAATGCTATGATACAATCCTAATTTCAGTGAGATTAGCGAAACGTCTTTTAAGTGGTCAACGTGATCCTCACTTACAACCCATATTTCCGCTTCAGCTCGGCCCAAGCTGTGGCGGCCGTCCTATGACGTGCCACAAACTCGTCCATGTCTTGTTCTGGTATTCGGTTGATGTCGACACGGTTCCAATACCGTGACAGCGCGTACACAATGTCTTCGGCGTCTTTCTCCACACGTCGTCTAGTCCGTTTCAGCACTTTGGTAAGGTTATGTGAAGAGACAATAGTACATCACCCAAGCCTTTAGCTTTGCTCTCACGAACTCCGAAATGGTCAGCACGGGGAGACCTGAGAGCACCATGACGGTGGCGCTGTCGAGACGTCGAGGCCCCTCCTCTCCGGCGGGAAGAATTTCGATCTGTCCGCCCATTAACAGCCAACAACACCGGATAGAGGCAAAACTGACTGACGTCAACGGATGGGATGAGACGATGGTACGTAGCATGCATTCTAGGACGTCATGAGCGTCGGGTGCAGTTCCTGGCTCGTCGGACGCACCTATTGGTCCACGGAGACGACCTGGTCGTGATATCATCACTTTCAGCACAAGCTTGCCTGACTCGCCGGAACGGGTGATAGCTGCCGCCCTCGACGATACAGAATATCTCCTGGCGGGCATCAGGGCGCAGATCGGGTCGTGTGACAGGGTGTACTTACCTCACACTGGGGCGCGTTCGACAGCAGAGCAACGACGAAGCTGCCGTGGAAGGCGTGGGGCACGGACGCTGAGCGCAGGAGCGCGTGGAGGGCGCTCGCAGCTTCTAGCATCCGGCGAGTCTCGTGCGCCATAGAAACGGATCCAGGAAGGGAGGGTTAGGCGAGAGACTGCGCGTGCAGGCGTACAACCATGCTGGAAGGTTTGTCGGGGACCTGAGGAACAGGAAGCGCGAGTGAGTGCCTTATATCGCAGCCTCATCCGGGGTGCCAACAACGGCGTCTGATGCAGGCTCTGTTAACCGAGTTCGCAGTCCTTCGAGGCTACGTGATCACGGCGTACACGATGCGTAATTGAATCCATATAGGGACCGCAAATCGATACGAATCAACCGAACCGTGGCTAAGGAGTCACATGGGGCGTTAGTCCAGATATTGAGACGGAGATAGACCTCTTGACGCAAGTTGACGACTGAATGCACCAGCAGACGGCCTGTGGAATGGTTACGCCGAGAGTGCGACACGGCTCAAGGACCTCTTTAGGATCAAGGCTCTACCTACATGCTCTGCGATCAGTTGACCCCGGATCCACGACAGAAATCTACTGTGGGCGACGAGTGTTAGAAAACCGACGAGAAATCGGAGAAAAAAACAACCCACCCCAAGAGCGACCATTGAACGCGTGTGAGAGCTCTGGACCTGAAGTAACAACGTGCAGATGGTGGTCGGAAACAGATGCATTTGTCGCGTTGAGCGCCATCACCGACCGGCGCTTGTTGAGCACGTGGTCGCATGCCGAACGAACGGCGGCGGCGAGGAGGAACTCGCCTGCATTTGAAGTCGACCACCATCCTCTCCGCGCTGGGCAGGCTCAAAGCCCATGTATACGGCGTTAAGCCTGCAGTCTAAGAGCCATGTAATGGGACTATCTCGTGTTATGACCAACGTTTTGCGCTCCGTGCATACCCCACGACCACCAGGACAATATCATTGCCGCAACCTGTGTTCGTCATTCGCTCAGACAAGTTCGGGACCTCGAATACGCCTTCTCGGCAGTGGAAGGCGCGTTCCAGCATTATTTCTGTCGCTCTCGAGACCGCGGCGCATGTCATGGATACCCAAGTTCAGCTTCAAGCAGCAGGATACATTTAATGGACCGCTCGACAATCAGGAGGAGGCAGCGAAGGTGGCAATACTGGAAAAGGCGATGAAGGGGAGGCAGCCTACTGACCTCTTACTGCGCTGTACGTTCTACATGCTCGCGCAATGCGCTTGTTCTGACCGCCGTACGCTGCAGGTACTATCCTGGATGAAGACGGTCTGTCAGACTCGCTTTCGCACTGCAAACCATCTTTAACACGCGTCTCGTCCTCTTTTACGTGTACAGGCAACGTGAAGACAATTTCAGGGCAATTCAAAAAGTCGGATCTATGCTCCGAGCATCGATTAAACGTAAGTCGCAGCCACTCCGGCTCAGCTTTCGGTAGCATCTCTTCTCACCGGTCGGAGGACAGCCCCGTGACTTGCGCAAGATAGACTCTAGAGTTCCGAATCTCGTGCCTACTATCCTCGTGAGGAGAGAGGCGTTTCTCGTGAGTGTTTGTGTTCTGCTCATCACACGCCTTACTCATGCGCACACGCGGCGCAGATAAATATCCTGCACATTCGCGCCTTAGTGAAGGCGGATGCTGTCGTTCTTTTTGACACGTATGGCTCCGCAGACTCGCGACTGCACTCTGTGTTTTTGTACCATTTGGAGGTAAGTGCACTCAAGGAATCGGCACTGACCGCGAACGGCGTCTGAGACCCCCTGCAGCACAATTTGAGAGCAAAGAACACGGGAGCCCCGTACGAGTTTCGGTGAGCCTCTCTATTCCGAAACTACCCTTGCCGGCCTCTCACCGGTGCCAGTTGTGCCTAACCAGCGCTTTAGAATCGATCCTGCTGTCAGTTCTGAGCGCGCTGGAAGCCGAAATGGTCTTCATACGTAACCTCGTCGGCGGTCTTCTGGCAGATTTGGAGGACGACATCGACCGTGACAAGTTCAAGCAACTGTTGCACTACTCCAGACGACTTGCGAGTTTTCAGTCTCGCGCAAAATTGGTGAGTTGACCCGAACATCGCTTCTGAGGAATCCTGCCTGAAGGAAATCCACAGGTGCAGGAGGCTATTGAGGAAGTCCTTGAACAAGGTTGGAATCCCGTCTGCTCAGCGTCTGTTACGTCATTAATCTCGACGGCTGTCTCCAGACGAAGATCTATCTGCGATGTATCTCACGGACAAGAAGCTCAGTACTGTTCGGCCCATGAATGATCACGAGGAACTTGAAGTCCTCCTGGAGTCCTTCGCCAAGCAGGTGGAGGAAATTGTTAATGAGGCCGAAGGAATTCAGGTTTGTGCAACGATCGATAGCCAATAACGGAGGCGTTGAGGTTTATATACTGTACAGACCAACGTGCAATCGACCCAAGAAATTGTCGAGCTCATCCTCGATTCTAATCGGAACGCATTGCTCGCATTGGATCTCAAGGTATGCGACGTTCGTCTCTTCCTCTCACGTCCTGTACGACTTGTATTTCCAGATTTCTATATGGACCATGGGCATAGGTGTGGGAACGCTTGTGGCTGGCCTCTTTGGGATGAACGTGCGTGTCATTATCGTTGTTGTCAATATCACTCATCATCTAAATTCCGAAATATCTGCCAGTTGCGGAGCCACATGGAGGAACACCAGTTTGCGTTCTTCGGCATGTCTGTGCTGTCCATCGTATTAGCTGGGATCTTCTCGTGGACTGGCCTACGACGGTATGATTGTGTTTATTCCGATGTAGACATCAGTCTCAATATTATCTCGCAGGCTCGCTCGAATACGAAGAGTGGGGTTGTCGACTGGCATTCCTGGGCGAAAGAAGGCGAACCACAGGACGTGGCTACCAATGCCTCTACGAAGACGAAGTGGCAACGAAGGCCTTTCCTAATGCCAATGGTTTGTTCGTCCGTGGATCATAGCACATACCGCTATCATATTATTGTACATCTCCTATAACCTAGACGCTATGGGCACGCTCAGCCTATATCGCCTGTTTGGGCTTGCAAGTTGCCACACACCGATTGATGCCTTACTCAAGGGACATCCGACACGGTAATGGAAATCGAGGCTATTGTATCGCGCCGCCGATCGCAAGAACCATGAGAGGGCCGGGCAGGCGGAGGTGGAACGAGGTGTCCGCTACAGCGAGAACAGCTTGTGCGTCGTCCTTTCATTCGCGAGCACGACGTCCATGCGGTTGAAGCTCAGCTCCTTCGCCTGCGCGTGCGCGTCCCCGTCGACGACGCAGAGGACGTGTCCAGCAGCACGTGAGTGCAGAGAGGATACGAAATTGGAACAGAGACGACATCACCATCACACGAAGCTGTGTTCGATGTCGTATACACGGTGTTAAGGCTCCAACCATTTAGTGTATTTACTGTGTATACACAGTAATAACCGTTTACATTTACTATTTATTTACATGTGAAGTGTAAACTGTTTATAAACACTTTATAAATGGTTTAAATGGTTGAGGCAGAGTCAAAGAGGGAAATGTCGACACAGGACCAAATGTGACAATGTGAAGACCATAGCACAAGGGAGTCTCACAACATCAAGTCGCGCCAGGTAATCTGATGACAAAATTGATAGCTTGCGCGTGATCCTGGAGTTCACGGTCTTGAGTAGACAAGTGTGTATTAGTACCAGTAATGTGGAATACAAAATCAAGGACCTGGAGTTCACGGTCATGAGTATAGACGAGCGTGAAGCTCCAAATGCGCGAGCACGTATAACCAAACAAATGTCAACAAAGAGCGCACATAAGCGCCAGCGTCGACGGTGAGACGAAATGAAAGAAAGAATATCTAAACATGACATATCCCGACCCACCTACTAGTATACCCTCAGGTAGTACCATGTAAGCCAGGCTTTCGGGCTACCCTGGGCAGAAATGTGGATCTCCTTCATGCACGGTGGCAATGCACACATGAGTACTTATTCTGCAGCTGAGGACTCGCCAGCAGAGTCGCGAGTGGGGACACTGGGGAGAAGTATTGTACACAGACATTCAAGTTCTACTAGCTTGCAACATGTCTGGCTTGCGCACGGGCCACCGGGCGCGCATAACCAAGGATCAATGCATAATTCCTAGTACTAATCGAAGCCTTTAGGCCTGTGAAAATCATGAGGTTGAATGCAATATTGTTCGTGCCATTGTTCTGCACACACCAACTTCATAGGCCTGTAGCTCTGCGCGATGGTTGGGAGAACGTGCAGATGGCTGCAACAAGACCTGTGTCATGTACAGAAAACAACCGTTTAAACCATTTATAAACTGTTTATAAACTGTTTATAACCATTTACATTTATTTACAAAAATTTCGTAAACGTAAACTAAATGGTTGGAGCCTTACACGGTGTACGCAAAGTTGGAAGACGACTAAAGAGTTTCGCGAGTCAAAAAGCTGGTTCAAGCCAGGATCGAACTGGCGGCCGCCTGTGAAAACGCGCTTGCACGCATGTAAGACAGGAATGATAACCACTACACCATTGAACCCTGTAACAAAAGGAAAGCTATGCATTCAGAAGGTAAGGAGGCTGAGCTGACCGGAATCAGACTGGTTGCTCGCCTGTGTCGTCCGCAATGCGCATCAAAATGCCTTTCGTCAGTGCGTCCATCGACGCTTTCGCGGCAATCTTCCTGGCCGTCGTGCTGCCTACCTTTTACATTCTCAGACGAGCACAAACTGCATCACAAGCTCCTTATCGACACTGGCTGACTACTTTGGTCACCCTGCACACTGTCTACATCGTCTACGTCTTGACCGTCCAATGGCCTCCAAACCTTTTTCAAAGATTGCGCATACCTCTTACGATGGCTGCAGGGGACATTAGAAAGATTTTGCTGCACCGTGCCAGACTGGACCCTGATGCTATCCTGCCGAAACCTCTAGAGGACCTCCTCACAAAGCTGTCTTCGTTAGAGACACGCGAGGCCTACGTCAGGTCGCGTTCATCCTTTGCAGTCCCCTCACATCTCGCTGACGCGTAAATCGTGCCACAGATTTGGCCAGACCGTGATTCAAGACTGCATGTACTGCAGGACCGCGGACCAATGGAAACTGTACGCGATCATCGACCCGCTACTGGAATACATACGAGAAGCGATCCTTCTTGGGTTCGTGACCGTAGCAGGCAGTGATCGGGGAAAATGGAGAACCTACGCTCTATGGTCTCTGGCTGCGGCGGCTTTTTACGAAGCTCATTACACTACAAAGACGGAGATCAAGATACCGCGCGATGGCTTCAATGTATTCATGGTATGTGCCCTTGCCTATGATATACTATCGCAGGTGTTCCTAACACTTGTTTTCAGCTACACGATAGGGTTTGGCTAGCTCGTCAAGGCCTCTTTCTCTTGCTACCTGTCATCGTGCACTGCCTTCCGTCTGAGCCACCGTTCAACCCCACCACAGCCACCGGAAAAACGATCGCGGAAATAGGCGGTGTCATGGCTCGCCTTCAGTATCTCGGGCTCGTGAGGGCCGCTACACTTCGCGATCCGGCGCTAAGAGCATCAACCAGCCAATGGTGGGAGCAGCGGAGGGCTGCCGGAGAGTGGTTGAGGGAAGACGAGACCCTGCAGACTGCGGCAGAAAAGCTCGGGAACGGCTTCAACGAGAAACTGGGAGAGGCCAAGTTGCGGCAAAGCGTCAAGCAAGGCGCAGCCCAGATCAAGGCATTCGGTACATTTCCAGCTCAGCCACCACCCCCACCAGCCCCGCGGCGAAGACAGATCGTCCTGCCCGCGTACATACGGGGTGTCTTACGCTATCTTCAATAGACATCGTCCCTCATCCCACCTGTATTCGTATATCCCGATACCCCCATCGAAACGTCTATTCTGACCAATTGCGCCGAGGCGATCTCAACACGCATGCCAAGAACAGTCCGCATCCCAACGATAGCTGCATAGCTTGTGGAGTACTAGGAGGCTCTGCAGCTGGTACAGCCGAAACACGGAAACCAAAATCTAGTATGTACTCTGATGCGATTGCACGAACAAATAAATTGCCGTGCGGTAGGCTCCTCTTCTGAACTGACAATATACCGAGTCACATAAATGGGAAGGTTGAGTACATTCACAGCTTTGTTTCACAAGTCCAAGTGTGGGATATCCGGATGTAAATCGTGTAGCGACCGTGACAATGAGCTTCTACGCTGTATGACCTGTCCCCCACCACTTCTCGAGGAAATCCTTGGTACCTACAGGCTTGACCTGAGGCAAAAGCTTGTTCAAGGTGAGATCCTCGAAGTTCCACCTTCCTCTAGCTATCTCAATCTCGCTTTGTAAGAAAATATTTGCGAAAGTGAGCGGCGGGTTGGGGCCGAGTAACGCTTCCAGGTTTTCGACGGAGCGATAAGTGATCTCGAATTTCTTGCCTGTATAGACGATCAAGACAAGGCAATATGCGAAGGGGAGGAATAGAACATACCACGGGCGGCCTCGGCAAGTGCGACGACTTCGTTGTAACTCTTCACGTCGCCTGCAAATCTGCTGACCTCTGGCCACTTCCCCAGCTCCAAGCTAGCCGCAACAAAGTTGCCTATATCTTCCACTCTTGTCATTGCTACCTTAGCATTGCCATCGCCAGGTATCTGGGCCTTGAATTCGGCGACGTTAATGACGATGTTGATCGGGGCAATCCCTGCGAGGCCCTCGGTGCCCGTCGCGAGATAGTTCATGTGAATGCCAGCTTCGTAGAAGGTGTACTCGAGGCCGCTCTTGCGGACGTAGTCCGCGACGACAGCTTTCGGCCTGTACAGCGCGATAGGGTCGTTGTGCATCCGCGACACGTTGAACTCGCTCGGAGCGAAGCGCTTCACGCGCTGACGTACAGCAGCGTCGATCAGGGCGACTTGGGCACCAATGAAGGTGGCAGGATCATGATCGAAGATGACGGCAATGACTGTGTGCACGCCACTGAGTGCGCGGTCGAGGGAGGCGGGATCGGTGTAAGAGACAGCAGCGACCCTTGCACCGAGAGCCTCTAGTTCGGGTGAAGAGGAGGAACGGGAGAGGATGATGACGTCGTATTTCTTGGTAGCGAGAATGGCTCTGGCAATGTGCCGGCCAAGGCTGCCGGTACCGCCAGCAATTGCAACTGTGACCATGACGGGAATGTTCGTTGGGAGATAGATCGGAGGGGAGTAGGGCACCGAGAGATTACAGCGTCTCGACTTTATACTGATCCATGGTGTTGTCTCCAAGGCGGTTATCCGCCTGCAGATCCCGAAGATGCAGTGTCATGGCTAGAGATATGCCGATGCGCGAGGCTTTTGCCGTTGCATCGGTGAACCCATTGGCAGCACCGAAAACGACGGGGACAAAAGGTCTGAGTAGTCTCTGGTCTGCATGATGCGGAAGCGCTGAGGAGACGGTGCCGCACGAGTTTGTAATGGTAGTTGTGGGTTTGGGACCGCACCTGACATTTGCCTTCGAGGCCATTTCCGCTAATCGGCAAACGACGCGTGCGCCTTCCGCGCTGGACCGAGAGTGTTCTCGTATTCAGCATACGTTGCTACATATCGTGATTAGCGCACCGCGCACCTCACTAGCAATGTAAATGCACTATTTAATCCAAGGCTAATCTGCAACGTTGAGAAACATGAAAACTGTCAAGTTTCGTACATGCTAAAACTCACCGCGGCTTTCAACTTGTCCTGTCTTAGCGGCCTTGCTCGCAAGTGTACTTCCCGAACTGCTTAGACAGAATCAGTTTTCACGTACAGCCGAGTCTATGTACGATCTTTCTTGTCGCCTCGCCGCATTCTCGGACAGGCTTGTTGGAAGATTGGAAGATGGGCCTTCGGGGCCCGTCCCCGTCGTCGTCAAGACCAAACTGCCGCCACTAAAGCACGACATTGATCACGACCATTTGGCATCCACCTCCGTATCGGGTCCCAGGCTCGGGCTGACGAGAAGTGATCCAAGATATGAATTCTCACGATCACGTGCGCTCGTGTCCTCTTTATAGACGTCACGCCGACCTTGCCATGTTTTGCGTAGCTTTCGCCGCTACTTTCACAACGAGCATCTCTGCAAACCAAGTCCCTGCCATCTCGTCGAGCACATCAACATCAAAATAAGTGTCAACTGTCCCCAGGGAGTCGCGATTTCAAACCACATGCTATACTGGATACGAGAGGTTGTGCTTGTGGGCAACTGCCCGGAGCGACACGTTCATTACGACTGCGCTACGGCAGCGACATACACCATGGATGTGAATGGTTAGCATCAGTACTTAGCGCTTAGCCATCAGACCAATGTTATTCCCAGCATTAATATCACGCGTTTTTCGCTCCTTCCATTGTAGTCGTCATCGGCGAACCCCTGTTGAAGCGCTATCCAGCTGTGTTCCTATCTCCGAAAATCTTGGTTCAAATAGTACAGTCTGACAAGTCAGATCTAATAAATGCAGTCGAGGTCCCGGGTGTGAGCCTTGCGAGTGACATCACCGGCCTGACCATGCTTTCTCCATCGTCCGAAACGCGAGATACGCAACGAGCGCAATGCCAGATCCCGCGAGTATGCCAATATCTCCTGTGCCCGCACGCGCAATCGGGCCAGTGTACCACACCTGCGACATTGAAGGCACGATGATGCCGAACGCACAGCCAAAAGCCAGCACCGCAGCGATACCCCATGGTAGGCGGCGTGCAGTGTCCCAGTCGTCCATGTTGTAGCGCGCCCAGTCGTTTTTGCGGAAGACAAAGTGTTCCACGAGTATGATGACGGCCCACACGGTGCTCCAGTACCCGATGATACCTAGAAGAATGTCAACGAATATTCACTGAGAAGGGCCATGACGAACTCAGGACATCGACGAAAGTCGAGTAGAACGAGGTTGCGCCAATGATCGCAACCGGAATCAGACTAGAGAAGCAAAATGTCAGTACAAGACTAGCTGTCAGGCAAACGGATAGCTCTCACATAGCCTCAGATACGATGACGAATACGTATCTGGGGACCATCGCAAAATACGTGCCGATGGCCATGAAGCTGGAGCCAAAGGTGTACATCGTCGGCGCGCATGCGCTGGGAATGGACAGCGCCAGGAGTACCGTGAGGAACTTCCCAAAACCTCCTAACGGCGAAAGAATGGCCTCGATGAGCCCACCGACGTTGCTGCCGTCCTCGAATCCAGCCTGCCACGCGGGCACTCGTACAGCACACGCAGCGAACAGCGCGCCGAGGAAGTGTACAGTGAGCTGCGGGCAAGATAAGCGTTGGCTTCGCTGGAAGAAGACGGCAACAATGAGCGTACACTAGCAGAGAAGAACCCAGCATATGTATAAGCAAAGATTCTACGACTGGCAGGGCGTCAGTCGATGTTCTCATAGGAAATGGCGACACAGCAGTACCTGGAGGCATCCTTGTTGTGGTAGACGCCGTAATCCGGCGTCATTGTAGACCAGCTGATAACGCTGGAAGCTGTCGTAGTGGCGAATGTCACGACCGATGTGGCCGTGACGGGTGCAGTCGGCGGAGCATTGAAGAAGTGTTTCCCACCCAGACCGAGCATAATGATGAAGGAAATCACATTCGGTATCCACGCAGCACTCTCATACCTGTGGGTTCTCAGATGGACATGACTTGCGGTGTAGATAGAGAGATGACACCTACCAGTGGATGATCTTGTATCCGCAGAACGTTACCTGAGCACCGAGGTGAGCGGACCGATAGGTCGCGATGGTCTGAGTTGCCTACCAGCATCGAGATGACGCCCACGATGACAATCCCGAGCGTCGCGTTTAGATGGTCGGACACGCTTGCTAGTGTCTGCCCGCCGATGATACAGTTGAGAATGAGGAAGCCTTGCATGGTAAAGACGTTCAGTGCGCTCGGTATTATAGCGCCATAGTACCTGCTTGCGGTCAGTACATGTCTCCCAGCTGCAAGAAGTGTTCTCACCCCCAGGAGTACCGCGCTTGGACCATAGAGCGCGCTCCTAGCTTCGGTCCGAAGACTGCGCTGGAAGACATCATCTCGCACCCAGACACCTCTGGAATTCGAGTCGACTTACAAATACGCGGGCACGGCGCAAGAGCTGAGCGATCATGAGTATGGGGCCACCCCTCACCTCGAGCGAAGGAGCACCTACATAACGTCGACGACAAGCAAGATGATAAGGGACTGCTTGATCCCTAGCCCGAAGAAGGCAGGACCTGCAGACCCAGTACCTAAACTAGACGGACGATGTATTCAGCGCTATGTACAGGCTACATACATCGCTGTATCCTACCCTAAAACGTTCATGTTCGCGGAGAACCAGACGAAGAACATCTGGAACAGTTTTGTGTCTGTTCGGTTCTCCGGAGGAATTGGATCGAGTCTGTGGAGCGAAGAAAGACGCGTCGTAAACAAGGCAAAAATTCTCTTCAAATTGATGGCACGCTACCCATTGGTCTCCACGCCCCAGCGCGTGAGGAAAAAGGTGACCCTAGCGAAGTGCCTCTGAAAACGCGTCTGGGGCTTTCCGATACTCTCCTCTGATCGGATGCTGGCTTTCTCGGAGTGATCCAGGGCCTCCATGGTGGTGACGGGCGGGTTGCCGGGTGCGCGAGACCGCGTCGGCTGGACCGCGGTATTTAAGAGTTCTATCAAGGTATCACGTGACATCCCCGATACAATTTTCTTCTGACCACAAGTTCCACACAACGCTCATGGCCGGAGCTTGAGAAGATACGAGGGCGAAGAACTCCCCATCACCGTAGAGTGCGCGCCATGCGGAGGCAGGGAAGGCGAGTTGAGAACCTTGTCCACGAATAGCAGGCTGTGGGACAATCTTCTCACGTCGAGGCGCGCGAGGTGGCACTTGACTCGGCCTCTGCGCGATTGCGTATTCGAACTGCTTCCTCATGGCGATTTACGAGCTGACCGACCGTGTTCAGAGAGCGGGAGCGATTGTAAGACAGCCCGGAAAAACCTACCTGCATGAATCGTTCCTGATCCTAGCGCTTCTGGACCTTGTCCAGATCGCACTCCGGCATCCACCATTCAAGCACCACGGAGAAGAGGCAATCAACAAGCAGGATGAACACGAATATAATCCTGACGAAACGCCCAAGATCAAGTGTTCTGGGTGCGCAGCGTTCATGACCAAGCTCGAATATTGGGCGCAAATTGCTCACCATTGCAGCCTGGTCCAGAGGTCGTAAGGCGTGGTCTGTAGCACCCTGTCGTACACCAGCTCCACCATCTCGGCGATATCACTCCAGTCATAAAAGTTTCTGATGCGGTCGTGTGCTTTCTGTCGGTCGTGCTGCATTGCTTGTGTACGATGCGAATGGCTTCCGACATCGCACGTATGACGTCTGCATCATCGGTCCGAGATTGTCAGAGACACGAACTCCGCGCAAAGTGAGCAGAGGCAGTATGTACTAACCATCTACATCCGGATTTGCGAAAGATATCATGTCTGGAGGCAAAACCTCGGGCTCGCCTCCAACACGAGTAGACACGACGTACAGCCCGGGGCAAGCTGCTTCAAGGTTGGCAATACCGAAGGCTTCGGTCAGGGATGTATTCACGAATATTGCAGAAGTACCTGTAGGTGCAGCAGTCAGTATGAGTCTCTAGAACGATGGCCTAACAGTGAATACCTCTCGAGCATCGCTGTGTCGCATAGGACCGAGAGGGTCAATACGGTCTTGCAGGAGATGTTTCTCCCGCATCTGCAGCAAATTGGGTCCGTCGCCGCCTAAGCAAGTATGAGTTTAGGCCCTCGTATCGCTGCTGGTATCACGTACCAACGACGAACCGCACAATCGGGAACATGGCACAGATACGCAGAGCAGCCGCAACGAGTAAATCGATGCCCCTGCGATACGCTGAGCGAGACACTATGACGATGGTGACTGAGAAATGTTGATTTAGAGGCGCAAATATACTATAGGCAGCGTACGCACCCTGTTCAGATGTCGGTGTAGATGAAGCCGGCTTGAACTGGTCCTCGATAACGGCGTTCGTAACCACGTACGCCGTCTCTGGATAGAGACGCGATCTTAGAACCGTAGTTTCGCGACTGGATACTAATCAGTATGGAACAACGAAGGAGAGGCAGTGCTACATACCCGGTATGTGAGGCGCAGACGACTGCGTCTACATTGCGTAGACAAGTTTCAATAAGCTTGTTGGCCAATATACCAGCGGCATCGTCGAAGCCAAACAGGCTGTCATCCGTAAAAGCCGCGCGTACACCCATGAGATTGCCATGAATCAGTCCTTCGTGAGCGAATGCTGAAAGGCTCGCGTGACCATGTATCAACTGGATATTCTCGTGGACTCAGACGACAGTTCGCAGATAGGGAAGGAATGTAAGGATGTTGGGGAGCGTGACGCCGCGTTGGTACTCAGCATATAGACATGACTCACTACGCCTCCATTGGGGTGGAAGAAGTCGCGGACCATGCTGTCTCATGTGTGATGAGTGCAATGCCAGGCAGACACGTGGACGCGCAAAACATAGGCAATATTTATGGGCGGCATGATCTTGTTTTGAAGACATGTCCAGAGGTCGTCGCACGGGATGATCCAAGAGCCTGAGAAACGATATTCAGCTGTGTACGTAGACACCGTGAAGTTCTCATACCCAGCGATTTATCCCGGAATCTCTGACGGGTATGCAGTGGGTGGAACGAAAGACACTCTGTAAAGGGACCAGGGCACAAGATGCTCGAAAACGTAAGTCAGCCGAAGTTGACCAATATGCTCAGAGAAAGCTAACGGGTATTGGAAACGACATTAACGTGAAGGACTCAGACGTAGAGATCCCTCCTGGATATTGATCACGGCACGTGGCGACCACGCGTCAGATTAGCGCCCTGCAACAACCGGCAACTAGGAAACGCATGCGTTGCGCTGGTGGCTACTCGATTCACCTCGCATCTCGTCCCCCGGTGAAGCATCCCTATCGCATAACGACGTCTGAAGCGGTGGTATACTCCCAAATCTCTCGATCGAATTCCACAGCCGTCAGAGTATATTCGAGCCGTACTGCTAGTGTGGCGTCGCACTCGAGGATAATATCGTCGATCCGTGCCAAACTCCTTCCCTCGATGCAGAAGAATATACAGCGTATAATATTCGGAGTGCATAGATTTCAGGCAACAATGATACAAACAATTGGACAACTAGAAGTCGCATCCTCGACTGCGATCGCGGAAGATAAATACGCAGAACACAAGCATAGCGGAAGAAGAGGGAGGAGGCGCGGTTGAACGCAGCGTATTAAAACAGAGCACTTCAGTGCGAGTGCAACTAAACCTTCTTCTTCTTGCATGCGGGCTGCGTCGCCGACGTGCTTGCCTTCCGCTTGTTGGTCTTCTTCGGATCAGCGGCTTTGAGACCGTAAGTATTCTTGATGATATCCTTCTTATCTGCAGCTGATTTATCACCGGCAGCTCGAACGGTGTCCAGCATATTAGCAGTATCTGGCGTTTAAAAGTCTCAGGTTCCAGTATATGACAGAGGTCAAAAGGCTTACAGAGCTTCTTCCAAGTCTTTGACGGTTTCGAGGCTTTGCTATTTGCCGCGTCGGCGTCCGCGAGAATTTTGTCGAGTGCGACAGCTACTTTCGTGCGACGAGCGCTGACTGCATCCAGATAGGTGACTGTAGCTAATGCATTAGACAAGCGTTGAAAGGCGCAAAGACGAAGCCTACAGAGTATGGAGACTTCTGTCTTGCTCTTGTCACTAGCGTTCAAGACCTTGGATTTCACGATGTGTTGTTTTGCCTTCCAATTAGTCGGGTTCTGACAGAACGCGTTAGTTGTGGAGGGGACGACGAACCGTCCAATTAACAGCACGTACCAACGCATTAGCCTAGAGGGAAGAAACAATTCAGCTACTGGACCTTTGCCGTGCACAGCCATGCACGAGGAAAGCGGTCGCAATCATACCTTCATTGTGTTGGACTGGATGAAGGTCCGAGTAGAAATAGATCAGCAGTTGTTCTTGCGCAGCGCTTTCCTGACTCACCGCGTGCCATAGTCCCTCCACTAGAGCGAATGTTAATCATATATAAGAGAGGATGGCAATCAACGTACTGTTATCTTTGCTATTGAGTGTTTGCATCAGGTCGTCAGTGAGATCAGGGAAGGCTTTGCATAATTCCTAGCGGACGGGCAATGAGCCAGACGTGTTCGAATACAAGATGAGCGCAGAAACGTACATCTATCGCAGCAGAATCCTTTCTCAGCCATGACGGGACCAGTGTGGAGAGCAGTTCGCGAGCTTCAAAGACTGCAACAAGAATTTGAGACGAGAATGCATTATACTCGATAATGGACTTACTGTGATCACAAGCACATCCCGCTAGGAAGACAAGACATGAGCATCGCCACCATGACCTGACTACACAGCGTACCTGTGTCAAAGGGGTCGCCGACGCTTGAGATCTTGACCTTCTTGCAGTCTGAGTATTTGGATGACACCCATTTGCCGCTGCCATCCATGACTTCATTGTAGTCCATCACATTGGTCGACTAATGGTACAATGAGTGCGACTCCCCTAGCAGACCCACCAAAGATAATGCTTACCGCTTTGCAGAAGCTCTCGTAGTTGCTCGTTTCTAGCGGAGCTTGGAGGTAAGATACAACATCATAGCAAGACGGTTCACGTACTCAGATTCTCCGCGTTCTATGTGAAGCACAGTCAGTCATGAGGTCACATAAGTATATGATGGATAAAAACCTTGATTTCGAATATGCATTTGGGAGAGCTGCCAGAGGCCCTAGCAGCCAATATCTCGTCGCGCGACCTCGGGAATAGTTCGTCATAGAATGCCTTGCGCACCAGGTCGGGCGATACATCCGAAGTATTGCTTGCGAGATCGAGTGACCGTCTTGAGACAACTGCTCCGGTTGGATCCAGCGAACTGGGATCAGATAACGCGGAACCCAGATCCGAGGCATCCATGAGGAAGTCCAACCCGGACTGGACACATTCTGTCGTGGTAGTGAGAAGACGTGGCGCTTCAAGATAAAAACTCAGCGTACGCTTGATAATGTCGTTGTTCTTGTCGAACTTCTGGCCTAATTTTCCGCGTTTGGCAAGTTTCGTCGTATCCAGAAGACCGTCCAGATCGCGCCCCAATGACAGGGCACGATCCCCACCGATGCCTAGCTCCAGCGCGCGGGTCAATTCTGTCGCCTGTTCGATGGTCTTCGCTGCGCGTGCGACCCTCACAGCATCACTATGAAGCGATGAATCAGTAGTAGCCGAGCCTAGGAAAACAGAGCACTTACGTTACAGCTTCAATAGCATCTACAAACACGTCGATTACAATGCCCAAGTCGCCAATACCAGGAATAAAGGATAGAAGATCCAGCGCGATGCCCAGGAACAACTCCAAAGCATTGTTTCGAGCTTGGTACTACGTTGGGTGTTAGTGCTCGCACCACATGCGCTCGCGAAAATCACGAACCTCGTCAAACTCAGCCTGGAGTTCCTCGTCAAATCGGACTTCTTGGATGTATTGTTGGATACTTTGGACGCTCCCGTCACCTGCAAAAAACGATATAATGAACAGTAATGGAGGTAGACGTTCGCCAAACTTACCAATTGCGAGAGACGTCAAGATGGTCTCCAACGCAGAGATCAAAGTCGTCATGTCGGCATCGACGGATATGCTCTGGTCGTATAGTTGATTTACCATGTTCTCATGGCCCTGAATCCACGCGTTGAGAGTGTTTGCGGGGTCAGAGAACATCTGGGTCGCGTTAACCTGGTAGATGCCATGCCTGAGGGCACGAGGGTCAGTTACTATGTACGGTGCAGTATGGAACAAACCCATACCATGTCGATTTGCACCCGGGATCTGGGTCGTATGGATCAGGTCCTTCGAAAACATCCTGTCTCTTGATACCGGCGTGCCCAATTCTCTTGATGTGTACAATACGTCCAGTACCTAAAAAGAATTAGGCACTGACCAATGACAGGAGTACGAAAAACAAACCATCATCGACATACTGATCAGCTGTACGATCCCAGTAAGTCAGATTGTGCCAGTTCCAAAGCCGCGACGGCCATGATGAGACATCTCTTTTTGTACCCGCTCCACCCGTGTTAACGCAGTACACAACTAGGATGTAGTCTGAGCTTGAAGAAATAACAATGCTGAGGCACCGTTACTTACTCGGCTGAGCGACGTCCAATTGACCTAGGATTAGGCTATCAATGTCAAGACCTAGTGTCGAGTTCACGAGATTCCGGAATCCATCATGATCCACTAATTTCCAGTAGACATTCGGATAGGGCTCGTCGTTGTCGTTTTGTTCGAAAACGTGAGGGCACTGATCGGGACTGTACGATCCTGACAAACAAGATGGTGTTAGAGTCGGCTAGTGACGTTATCGTTGCAGCTTACCATGTTCACTGTCGCTGCATGTCCAGTGGTCTCTTCCATAGCCCGTGATATTTGCCAATCCCCAATCCGCGGCTGTCAATGGTGTAAGCTTCGCGCGAAGAGGTCGCGGAGGGCGGACAAACCCTTCGTTTCCCACTTCTGGTACAACGCGAACGAATCAGTGGAAAGCTCGCTGAACCTGGACATTCAAACAATACATCAACAATGAACTACGTAACGCTAGTTTGTCACCCACTGTAGGTAGTCTCGGAGACGAGTCGCAAGTTCTCTCTGGGAACGGAGCGCTATCTGCACCATTACACGATAAGAAGACATCGCTGAAAGCCACGGGTAGTTGTTAGCCAATTGAGAGGTCGCTTGGTCCTACGACAAATCAGATTGACAGTAGCACGGTGCGAGCATGACACCACTCACCCAATAGTTCTCGTTTGTAGTCCCATCTGGCGCGAGTGTACTTGCACCTCCTAATGCTAGAGAACCAGTTCGTTAGAAGGTATGGTGCATGTGTGTATAGACGGAACGGACTAAGTGCAACTTGATCCGCGGGCGGGGTCAACGCGCCCAAGTCCCAGATAGCCTCCGTGAGGGTGTTGTCCTCATCATCCTGGTCAATGGAGAACACAGATACGCCACCCATGCAAAGGTCCAGGGAAGCGCCAACTTTGTTCACGATCTGGAAATTTGTCAGTCTCAATGCGCAGGTTGGGTAGTGAACATACCGAAGCCGGGCCGTCGAAATGGGCGAGTGTAGAGCCTGCATCCAGTAATATATACATGAGTTTTATCCTTCGACGGTCTTTTGCGCACACACCATCTCCCATCAGAACGGTTGAATACAGGCTGTCCTCGTCTATCCAGGTCCCGTCAATCAGCCCGGAATCGAACCTACCATCCTCTAAAACTGATCTGACGGCGTAATACGGGAATGTGTTCTGGCCAATGCTTCCAGATGCTACACATTCCGATGTGGGACCTACACCCGATATTGCACAGCCGTCGGAGTTGCAGCCATTAGACGCCAGGCTGTATGTTCTGGTTCGGTCGTCAGTACCATTGTGTGCATGCATTGATGAGCAGCGCACCTTGAATAGAATGGTAGCGGCATAAGCTGTATCGTGCAAAGATGCGGTGAGCGATTGATGGGCAGCAGCAGTGGTCTGGCCGCAGTCACGCACCAGAAGGTCCGGGAACATGCCCACTTGTTGTGCTCGATTGACAATCTGAGAATATATGAGACTAATAGAGACCACATTCAAACTGGCGACAAACCGCTGCAATCGCATCTGCGTCATGAGGATTTTTCAAGGTCGAGGTCACTGCCGCATGCGAGAACAGGCTGATGAACTCCACGCTCTGGCGAAGAGTCTCCGTCACTGGGGAACATATGTGAGACAGTGCAATTCAGCCTCCGAATGCGGCTCGCACACACCTTTATTGACGCCTGATAGATTCCAGAAGTCGCTTGACAGGGACGCGGATACGCTCTTACTACCAAGAGCTGTCTTGACAGTTGTGACGATGGTCGTGAATTGGGCAGCCGTGATCGGAGCGGACCACTCCAGATCAACGCCGTCGAAGCCGTAACTGCGCACAAAGTTAGCTATATCCGACTGTCTGTCACTACGAGAGGTTCGCACGTTTTACAAAGAGAGGCCAGCGAGTTCGCCAGTTTCGTCCGTGCTCCACCAGAATTCGTAGCTGCCGCTTGAATAGCAGTTGCACTTGCGCCGAGTCCCCATCCACCGACTAGAATCTCATGTCAGAAAACAAGGAAGGCCGGCGGGAAGCACCATACCGGCAAGGAACACCTTGACATCGGACGCCGATGCGGTTGATATAATGCTCTGTACCACTGGAATCTGCCCAGACGACAGTGTCGCCGTGCCGTCCGAGCCAAGAGTGGCATATGCGACCTTCAGAGGGATATGAGAGAGATAAAGCAGGAGAATGACGGTGGCCATACAAGTATATGAGAATAGGCCGACATATCAATGGTATCCGACGATGTCTGGAGACACGTAGAGGCATCCGATCTGTTCATAGCAGTCAGACTAGGGGAAGTCCCCGCATTCGATGCATCAAAGCGAGACACTCACGAAGTGAGGTAGTAGCCTACAGTCTGTTCGCCGTGAGTCAGCTAACGAGGCGTGCAACTGAATTAACGCAAATAATACCTTTGGTTGCACCTTCCCACGGCAAAAGGCGAAGCCTGAAAAGATATTTCAGTGCACGATGTAACCGTATGCACGCGATCTGTTTACCTGCTATCGACGAAAACGAGGGAATACCAGTGGAATTCGACACGTCTCGCAAAAACAGTGAGGTGTACTTATCAGTCGTCAGACCATTGACGCCAATGTTGGGGTCCTGCGAGAAGATTTCTTGCTCGTGGCCCTTGATAATGATAATTCTTCAATATATTGCCGCCAGCGTGCGGAGACCGTCTCACCTGCCAGTCCAATAGAACCCCATCCCCAGATAGAGGCCCCTCGCTCAGATGCTGATAATGATCACCCTGGGGCGTGTTGCGATCCCAGCCAAACTGACAGATCGTTTCAGTGAATGCTACACGCCCAATATGTCCCCACGTACCTGCCAAACAGTGTCTGACAGAGAACCATCACGGGCGAAATATGGCTGATATTCGTTTTGATCAGAGCCCGGCGTCGGCTGTTCACTATGAGCAACTTGTTCTCGCTAAACTGAGCGAGAATCGCTCACCGCTTTCAACATGTAGTTTCCTGTTTGGTCATGCTCAGCACAGGAGACATCTACAGAAAGGACTACTCACTGTAAAAGACATTTTGAGGTCCCGAAGCGCCGGACCATTTACTCGCCTTGTCGCCTGTCGACCTACGAAGCGTGTTCAGTCCCTGATAGACGGCGAGCTTGAGAGAGATCATACCAATATATGGGCCACCTATCATTTTGTCATGATGTGCATTTATAAACAGATCGATCTAAATCACATACCAGGTTCCGCCTTCGACTGAGCCTCCTTCGCCGCCACAATTCGTCTTGCATGACCCCGCACGATGCTCGTATGGAACACTTGCGTAATTCAGCTCGAAGAGATTGTAGCCTACTGATATTAGACTTGCAGTGTTCCTACTTGACCATGCTGCTCACCTTCGTAACCACCGTGCAGGTTCATATCTGTCAAAGGGTCAGTCTAAGCTCATTTCCGTTCGTAAATAGCTGCTACCATTCGTAATATTGTTGAGTATGACGACATTTCCCATCGCGCACCACTGCATAGCTGTAGGATATGTATGTAGTCAGCCTCAGAGAGATCGTGATCACGGGGACAACACACTAATGTGGCGCAGGTTCCTGTTACAAGAGTCAATCAATGCATCGACAGGTAACGAGAAAAAAACAAACCTGAGCGTATTGTTATAGTATAAGCTCTCCCAGACACGAGATCCTGGACACCGATTGGACTTGTCATTACAGATGCAACACGTAGCAGCGAGACATACCTCTGAGGTAGCCGTTTCCGCCAGCTCCTTTGTTCCACGAGCCTGGATGGATATTTCAGATCAGAAGCAGTACAGCTGTGTAGCGCGCCATTCACTTACCGTCAAAGTAGTTGTCTTGAATCTGGCATTGAGGCGAGGTTAGTACAACAGTACTGGAGGCGCTCGATCGAGACCAACCTGTATGTTTCGAGCATCCTCGGTCGCGATGGGGTGAGAACCTTTGAGCTCGTATTGAGAGTCGACAAGAATATCTGGTGCTCATAATTCTTACCAGTCATAAAAGTCCTAATATTACGGACCCAGCAGCTCTCGGCAAAGCGAAACACAATACCGTGCATGGCAGACTCTGGCGCCATATTGCCGTAGTTGTGCACAGCTGCAGAAGATGAACAATAAAGGTTGGTCCCTCTCTGCTACAAAATTCTGGCATGACATACCTTGCGAAGGATCAAACTGAGGCATCGGCTGCGTCATATACAGGTTCTCGATTCCAATGTGGGTGACTTTGTGGATAGGCATGACCTTGCCGTAGGTGACGGAGTCTTCATTGGATCAATCAGAATAAGCACAGCAAGAAATTGAACCGCGCGCATACCGTCCATCACCGGGGAGCCGTCAGCGACACTGAGCGTTTGTTAGCACTATGGACGGACCAGCCAACGGTGTGTATGCTACACGCACCTGTTCGCATAGACATCAAATCGCAAATCATGATCCAGATCGACGTATGCACCGGTGTCGTCAGTGCCGGTGCCTGTGACAGTGAACCAATCCTGTGTGTTCGATAAGCATCGATTCCATATCACATTTGCATGGCTGTCACGCACTTGGCTACAACAATTGTAATGAGCGAAGTCCTCTAGTTAACAAGCTCCAAGGACTTACAAGACGTAGGAATTGACGAAATAGTCGTCGTGCTCTACCCCCCATGACTTGTAATCGTTGTACTTAACCGGAGAACCTGCATCACCGTTGATTTGCGCGCAGGCTAAATCGGCACAGGGACTCACCAATCCAGACGTCAGTTGCGGTACGATAGATGGTGGGGTCTGAACCGTTGACGTATACACGATTCGTGCCCTTAATGCCTGCTTTGGAGCTATTTTGTGATACCACGAAGCCCTGTCCGACGTCGCCTGTAAGCCGGACGTAAGATATCTCAAACCGTGGCTTACCTTCACTTTGCCTTTATCGATCGACCAGTGATAGTTGACCGACCCGAGGAAAAAATCCTTGCGGTTTGCAGGCGCCATATCATGCGGTACGTTGAACTTGTTTGCGATGGCTCGAGTGCCGACACGAAATATGGAGCGTCCTGGCCACAGCCTGCAGACACTTCAGTCGCTACCCTCATGCAAGAAGAGCTCGAGACGTACCAGCCGCTGGTTGAACTACCTGTGATGACGTTGCAGTCGCTGAATTCACCGCAGCTCGATGGATCTGAAGGTCCATCGGGATCATCTTGTTGCCCTGTGTATTTCCAACTGAAACTGATAGAAACTGCGTGAGAATAGCTCAAATCCTTCCCCAACAACAGTTAGACCAACCTCATGCCATCCAAGTCCCACTGGTGATCATCAATACCGAGGTCTAGAGAACACGGCGAGATACGTACCTGAGAACCGTCTGCGACAAGGTCAGAATACACGAATCGACAACATGGCAGTAAGATAACTCACTCTCCGTAAGGGCGTCATACTTGGTGTTTTCGTCGGGCGAGAATACAAGCCGTGTTCCTGTATCCGGATCATTTGAGACACCCCGAAGGATGACATAACTTCCGTCCAGATAGATTGTATGGCTCTAGATTATTTCAGTATATCAGTTAGAAGCCCACGTCAGAAATAGAGTAGCGAACGAGGTTGATAACACCTAGGGATCGGGGTCAGCCACCAGAACACAGTAGCAAGCGGGTGCGAAGAACTTACCAGCCGGCAATTGTATGAGTGTGTACGACCCGTCGGAACCTGGTGCGGCGCTGACAGCGTTCTGCAGTGCGTTGGTGTCGTCCACGCCGTCGTTAGGTATGACACCGTAAGTAGAAGCAAGTTCGGCCGCAGTGATAATTCGCCCAACGTCTGCGTCCGTCGGTAAATCTCGTGCACCGCGTTCAAAACCAACCCCTTTGACACGCATCAGCCGGTCAGTCACGCGAATTCAGAACAAGCACTTACCAGACCAATCCGGGAGACCTGGAATGGGAGGTCGTCGGTTTGCGCTTGTCAAGTCGATGACGGAGCCATGCGTGCTGGGAAGCAAAACATACAGAGGCAGCAGAATCGCCCACCACACAGGTAGCACAATGGCGCGACCCATCTTGTGGCGAGTGATGGTCGATGGGCATCCTTGACGCAGTGCCTTTATACCCTACAAGCGTAGCGGATGATCCTGATGCGTATCAGTATCTACAGCTGTTTTCATCCGCATTCGTAAGACACGACTCACTTTGTAGCACTGCAGAGTGTTCCGCCACTCGAGGGCTGTTCGGGCATGCTCCGTCTCGCATTAGACGTGCACCGTGAAGCTCATCACAAGACAAAACAAGCCATACGACGCAGAATTGTAATACGCGACAGGCACCCGCGGAGCGCGGAGATATCTTCCTGGTTGCAACAACTCAGAGCCGCCAATGGTTTTTCGCCGAGAGTGAGAGCATCAGTATCTGCCGGATTGAGACTTCGACATAATAAAATATTGAATTGAAATCTGGTCCTTCGCCACAGCTTTCGGTGAAAGAAATGTGCCGGCTCCAGGAGTATCTAGCTCGCGTCGAAGTTAGCCGTATATTCCCCCGGCAATGGTGTACGAACACTCACTGGTCGGAGGGAGGCATCGCAGATGACTAACCTGCAGCAGGAACAGTCGGGTAAGCTCGCCCGCGCTCAGCAACCACTAGCTACCTTTCTTGACTAGATTCCGATTGCACGGTAGCCTCGTGCCAGCGCATGGCAGGGCTAGCGGATATTCAAGGGAAACACCTGCTTTTTGTTCCGGTTGTGGAACGTGTGGTGATTGTTACACAGTGCAGCTGCGTCGTTGGCTTGGTATGGCGGTTCTAGCCTGCGATGCGAGCACCTGATGGTCTCTCTTTTCATTCATACATCCGTAACTGGTTTCACAGTTCCGTGCATCACTCTGCTATCGCAAGGGCGGCTCGCACAACGAAGGATATGCGACGGGAGGAAGGTGGGCCAGGTCTAAGCGCAGGAGTGGCGTCGAGTTCCTGGATGAAATGATCTGCCTCGGCCGCTGAACATTGATACCATGCGACGACAGGGCTTGGCCCGCGTCTCACGTAGGTTTGCGCGCGGAGAAGCTCCGACGGTGCCGGGAATGCGCATAGCGGGCGCGCGTAGTCTCACGTAGTGTCTGTGTTCGGGAGTGAGACTTTGCTCCGAAAGAAAGAGGCTACATTTGTGCGTAGTGGTGAGGCGGCGAAAAGAATACGAAGTTACTGTTCGGGCTCGCTGTAGCCGTAATCTTCCCCGAGGCCTGCAGCGCCTTCCTCCTCGTCCGAGTCCTGCTCCTCTTCGGAGTCCTCCGCGTTGCCCAGAGGTCGTCCGGACGCACGCCACTGTCCCCCCACCTTTTCCCAATGGAACAATGATGTGAGCGCCACGTATGATAGAGCTGCCGCGTGCGGGTCCCATCTTGCGAGGGCATCCCGCTGGAAGTCCTCGTTGTCCGCATGCCAAAAAAGGCCGTCACTTGTGGCTTTGTACGGCGCGTCAGAGAGGGAGAATGTATGAAGGTCCGGCATGTACGCGAAGAACTCCCCGCCTAGTTCGAGGAGACGATCAGTCTGTCCGAGAGTTGTTAGTTGGAATGAAGGGATCATGCGCGAACACTCACGTCTCCGATATCTGAGCACGTAGATATCTTCAGACTTTCGAGTGACTTCGTAAACGGTAGGAGTTTCGGCAGGTCTTCGATGTCTATGTAAGAAATGTTGATCGTCAGATGAAGAAGTGGTGTCGGCGAGAACGAGACGAAGTGAAGCTCGTCGAGTACGTCTTCCCACGATGGCAGCCCGTCCTCCATCGCATCCCACGGCTTCAGTTGGCTATCCGTGAGCTCCAACATCTTCACAGGTCTCGAGCGGTTTGGACCGATGATGGAGCCGAGCATACCGACGGGGCAAATGAGCGTGGTGACAATTGGGAACGAGCCCTCGGGAGGAAAAGAAGGCGTCCAGACCTCATACGCGGGAAGTACGGTCAGGGCTGTCACTTTGGACGTCTGAGAGAACGCGGGGAGTTCCAGCGAAGTGTGGATGACGGAAAGCGATTCCAGGCAGGGAAATCCTTGAATGTCACACAGCACACGCTCGGCTGCGTCCCGATGGAACGCGCAAGTGAGGCTGAGCAGTTGGCTCGCGACTACGCGAAGGATATGCCCAAGCGCGTCGAGATATGAATCGGGATATGTCCTGGTCTCGTACGCAGTGAGGTGGAGGTGAAGCAAGTTGGGGAAGAGCGGCCGACCATCCATGAAAGCCAGGGTGCCGGCATCGCTGAGGGGATCAACTGAACCTATGTCCAAGGTCAGCGACTGCAAGGCGACCGCGGTTCTGTCAGTCGTAGCGAGGGCCCCAATCGCAGCGAAACCGCTATAACTCCTGAGCCTACAGGTATAGCACCGAAGGTTTGTCGCGCGCGAGAGAGTCTTGACAAGATACTGATAGAGGTGGGCTTTGTCTGGCTCCGCTAAGTGCCAGTCCCCAAAATCCTGCAGACTGAGTACTCCGACCTCATTCGCAAGCGCGCCCGACCTTGCAAGCGTTTGCAAGCACTTCATCGCAGATCGAACATTGTCGAGGTCGATTTTCGTGTATAGGACCGAAACTGCGACCTTTCTGACGCGTTTCGAAACTCGACACAGAGTGCAGAGGTCGACATGGGTAGTGGAACGGTATACGCGCGTCGAGAGCTCAACTGGTAAGTCCGATAGTCCCATGTTGTCGAGAGGCTGTCTCCCGAATCCCAAGATGAGCGGGAAGTCCATATTCAGCAATACTACTCACAATTTCAACCAGAAAGATACTATGCACTGCCCTCCTCGAATGTCGACGCGACGAGTGTGCCCGCTATTGCCTTGCTAGTACCACAGTGTCAAGGGGGTGCAAAAGATCAGCAAGATCAACGCGAGCGAGCCGAAAGAGCAGCACACATTTCGTATTGGGCCGGAGCTTGAGACTTTTGAAATATGTCCCTGTGTTCTGTGTCGCTGACACTCGCTAACAGACTACAGTAGAGGTGCTGTGGGATGGATGGATGGGAGACCGCTGCCGAGCCTGTCAGGCGCTCAAGCATTCGCGATCTTTTTTTTTTTTTTTTTTT
>ALYI01004030.1:0-36948 GCA_001969225.1 Ceriporiopsis andreanae CBS 279.92 | reverse complement strand
ATGTACAAGTCAGAGACCCAGTGAAAGCCGCGCTTCGAACGCGATTGAGGCAGTTCTGCGCGTCACACAGATACGAACTAGCCGGATTACTGGAGACGAGACGACAGGGCGGACGCGAGACACACGTGTTCCCCGCAGGCACCCATCTTCCTCGCATCGGTTTCTGCTGAACATTGAAGTGTCATTGAAGTATCATTGATGCAAGAAGTCGCAGGCCGCCTTGCTTAAGCGCTTGAACGTGATAAATGTACAATTGGCTGGGATGCGGGATGTGGTGAGCATAAATCTATTGAATCCATTCAGCATATGATATTCCATCGGCCATCTTACAAGTGCGCAGCGGCAAATGCGCCCCATTTCTCAATGAGGGGCTTGACCAGTAACTCCCATTCGTTGTTCTTGTACGGCCCCTTCGTTGGCCTCTCGAAGGTGAAAATCTCCTGGTGCAGTGACCCGCCTATTGTCGATCGATCGCGACAAGGTCAGCTTCTGGACCAATCAGAGGACAAGCGCACACTCACAATCGGGACACCGCGTCTTTGGAGGCGGGTCAGGTGCTGTGCTGCCAGCTGCGATCGCCTCTGCCTTCGGGTAGGCGGGATGCAAGTACGGTTTGTTGTGGGACAAGTCCGCTAACTCGAGGTGGGCAAGCCGCTCCACGCGGTAGCAGTATGGCCCTGGCGGCCCTGCTAACACGCGCCCGCGCATCATTGTCCCGTCGTCGTCCTCCAATCCACCGGGCCAATAACCGCGCAGCACCTGCTCCTTCGATCCGCACTGCTTGCTCCACTGGTCAATGCGCTTCGCCAAATTCACCGTCCGCCCGACCTTGAGCTGTATCACCGCCTTGTTGTTGTCGTCTGCACAACATGAGCAGCCGCAATGAAGGCATGGCAACCAGTAGAAGACTCACCTCGTATTTCAAACGTGTAAATGTAACCAACCCTGTCAGACTTGGATATAGGCTTTTCCATCTCTGCACGTAACGCGGCCTGCGTTCCTTTCTGCAGGTAGTCGGGAATCCAATCTACGCGAAGGGCGCGTCAATCGCGTCGCAAAGTGCGCTGCACGATACCCACCTTCGAACTTCACCCACTCCTTCGTCTTTTTAGAGTAGAAACCGCTTGGACTGAGCACTTCCGATATGTGCTGATGGCAGTACAATTCGACCTGATCGTCTGCGCCAGAGTTGGAATTCACCAGCGCGAGCGGCTCGTCCGCCTTGACCATACGCGTGCATCGCTTTCCTGCCTTCGTCACGCCGCTGCACTGCGTCTTGTCCAATACTGGCGCTGCCGCGACGGGCGTTGTTGTCGGCGACGGAGGTGTGGAATTAGCCCGCCGGCGTCTCTGCGGGGCAGGCGAGGCAGGTGTCGTGGCTATGGCAGCAGCCTTCCCAGGCGTCGTAGGAGGTGTCTTAAGGGCGTGTCCGCCTGCGCCTTTCTTCGGTGTGGACGGTCCCGCGGTAGGGCGGGAGTCTCGCTGAGGGACAGTAGGATCCGAATGGGGACGAGTAGGCAGCGGTGCCTCCGGAGGGCGCAGGCCACTCTGAACATGCTGCTGAATGCTCAACGGCGCGTCAAGTCCTGCTTGTGCCATTTGCATCGTTCGCGACATATCAGGTTGTGGCATTGGCATCCTGGGCGGCGTCGGTAGTGCGCCCGGTTGTGCATATTGCTGAGGAAACATGGGAGAAAATGCATTGGCTTGATCATATCGCGCCTGAGGATCGTAGAATCCATTCTGCCCTGGTTTGAATCCTCCTACAAAACCATCGAGCTGCGACCTCGCCCGACGGTGTTCTTCCGGTCGACGTGCGAGGTTTAACTGCCCCAGGTCTGATGAGAGCGAACTATTTATGTCATCGGCATCGCTGTGTTTATTCTTGTGAGTCTTTCGGAAGACTTTGAATATGTCGAGCGGCATACGAGGAGGGCGCGGAAGTGAAGAGACATCGTTGGACGAGGCACGAGGACGGTCCCCGCTGTCGCAGCGCGAGGCGTGGTCAATCTCGGCTATTCCCGAGGCGTCTAACGATCAGCTGTGGCGGAAGGATCGTCGAGCTGGAAGCAGCACATCTATCCCGGACCACGACCAACGACGCTACCATGGAAGATCCTGAGCTTGCAGCGATCCGTGCGGCCAGAGTGAATCAGCTGCAGCAAGGCTCAGCAGCACCAGCGACCGGTGGTAACGACGATGCAGCAAAGCGCGCTGCGGAAGAGGAAATGAAGCGGGGTGTATTGGCGAGGATATTGGATCATGCTGCACGAGAACGACGTATGCCCATGCTGGTTCTGCATTGTTTACTGATATCGTAACGCAGGATTCCTTTTGCCATATAGTTGCGCGCATCGCGCTTGTCAGTGAGGAGCGTGCACGCCAGATCGAGATGATTATTCTGCGCATGTACCAGATGGGGCAGATTTCGAAAGTCACCGAAGACCAACTGATTGGGCTCCTGGAACAGGTGAGCCGTGTATGCTGGAACCACTGCGTGGGTCGTGATCTCACGCGACCGCACAGGCCGACGATGCATCCTCGAAATCACAACCAAAGAAGGGAACGATAGTAGTATGTATTTCGGAGTTCATATCGCCACGAACCGTTCTAATCATATGTGCCCGCTCCACATGTGCAGTTTCAAAGGCGAAAGGGCGCATTCGACGACGACGATGATTTTTGAACGGGCACGTGGACTGCACACTTAGCTATACAGTAATGTACAATTTCTTCATGACGTATCGTATTCGGTACCCTCTGTCACTGCTATCGCCAAGCTATTGAGTTGTTTCTCTCGCTTTCACAGCGCTTTGTCACGAGCCCTTCCTATAAGAGATGAGCGCGATGCTTGCTCTCAGAGTCTCACACGATGGAAGGTTCGACCGCCAAACAACCCGCGCGGCGGCTGCGTTCGAATTGAACGTACATATTGGCAAGCGAAACACTACTGGCGCTTTTCAGACCGCGTTTCGCCGTGTCGCCCACATCCCGGCGGACCTAGTCTCTTTAACCGTTAGCAAGTCAGATAGGGAAGCGAATGCTTACATCCGCGGAGGCAAGCTGCACTTGCCGTGTCCTGGGGAGCGACGAGGCCTTCGGATACAGCCTGGAGTTTCAAGCGGGCACGAAAAACACACCGCCCAAGACCCAATTTGTCTCAAGAACGCCTGGAGCGGGGACTGTGACAGGGTCTGTAATCCCTCGGGCAGGCTAATTCGAGTAACCCCGGGCTTCCTAATGCAGCAGGATGCTGAGTGATCGTCGCGCGTCTGTGGACTCCTGTCGGCGCTTTAGTAGGACGTCGAGCCAGCGAAGTAGCCGGTGACCCTCCTCTTCATAACCAGTCTCCTCCACGAAGACAACCCCCAGTGCATCTAGGATACACCATGCCCAAGGCCGCTCCTGCCAGCACCCATGTTCAATCATCGGTTCCCTTCAAGAATAATATTCATTCTCTCAAGCGCAATCAGGTAACTCCCCTCCCCGATGCTCTCCCAGACCCGTACGAGCCTGATTTCTCGATAGGCTTGTCATCAATGCCGAAGGCGTAAACTGGTGAGTCTATTGCTACCTTCTGCGATCCCCGTCCCCGTGTGCTTACCCCGTACTCGCCTAGAAATGGTACGTAGGTCGGGCAGGAGGACCGTTCCGATGACCGATCGTGATGCTTGTTGCCACATAGTGACGCGAAGAGGCCATGTTCGACGTGTGTGCGTTCGCACTCGTACGCGGTGACCCACGCGTCGGGAACCGACCGCGCCGCCCTGCCAGCAGAACCTGAATGCACATACGATGAGGGTGAGCCCCTGGACGCTGCCGACGGTGTTACGTATGTCCCTGAGCGCTGTTTTAGTTTCTGCAGCGCCTCCCGCCGAGCCTACACCGCCCGCACCCAAGAATCGCTATGAGAGGTTGGAGAACAGGATCAGTATGTTTATCTGTAACATGTCTGCTGACATATGCTGACCGGCCAGCAGATGAATTAGAATCTCTTCTGCGGGACAAGTCAGACACGGGTGCTTCGCCGCCGGCGATGGAGAGCACGCCCTCCTCATCTGCGGGATCGTCAACCCTCAATGACTTCGGGGTACTTCCTACCGGTGACAACTCGCTCTTGGGGAACGGGTCCATTGGACTGTCGCCGTACTTCCCACACGACACGGTCGACAACATGAACGGTTTAGATTACTCGTTCTCAGACGAAACGTCGCTGGATCATCTCGCTGGGATTGCGAGCCTCATAGGTCACAGTCCCAACGCGCAACCTCAAGTTATAACTGCTTCTACTCCGTCGTCTGAAAGTCCGAACGGGAACAGCAATAATACCAGCGGAATTAGCTCCATGTCGCCGCCCAGTGACCCAAACCTTAGCATGCTCTATCTATCATGGCCGTCAAGTCTACCGGATGTCATCACTACCCGCCATCTGTGAGTCTCTTGTTCTATGATAGTACTTCATGATGTTCATGTCATTCGCCTGCTAGTATACAAGCATTCTTCGCCCATCATATACATGCTACGCGCCTGTTCCACCAGCCCACATTCCTCGCTGCTCTCGATCTTCATCCATCTGACCCGAAGTTCCCCTGCCGCGCAGTCATCCACGCTATGTGTGCGGTTGGCAGCCTGCACACGGGGGGGTTATCGCCAAACATGAATATCAGCGATAGCTATGCCTGTGCGTACACTGGATGTGTCACTGCATTAACGTTTCGCTGACAAACTTGTAGTCGACATTATGACGGGAGAGCGTCGCAAGGGCAAACAGCGTATCACCTCCTTCGGCGAACAGCAAGCCAAGTACGCCAAGCAAGCTATCGAGGAAGGGCTAGACATGGGAGAGAACTTGTTTGAGTGCACTCAAGGTAGATCTTTTGGTGGTGGGTTTGAAGCACGAGCAGCTAATGATATCTTCAGCGCAAATTATTCTAACGTGGTTCTACCTCAGCCAAGCGAGGTATCTCATTTTGCCAATCGTTGCATGTCAGTCCGACTAACTACGCTCTGCAGATGGGTTGAGGCGTGCCTGTCCACCGCTCTGGCGACGCGGTGCACGATCCCATGTGCGCTCAACGTTTGCCCGCCCTTCCACGGGATCTCGGCCTCGCAGCCGTTCAACAGCAAACCGCCAACGGTGCTACAGTCTGCGAGGACTGTCATCGAGGATGAGACACGGCGCAACACGTTCTGGATAGCGTACGCTATGGAGCGACAGCAGGGCGCCAGCAATGGCTGGGCCATGAATCTTGACGATAGGGACATCTGTCAGTTGATGCCGCTCCGTGCCGACCAGTTCGAGCAAGGGGTACGTGTCTCTTGTTCACAGCGGCAGGCAGCACACTCATGGTTGTACAGACGCTTGTGCTTCCTCCTGGCCGCCAGTGGTCGCACGACAAGGACGTTCTGTCTGTCAACCGCGAGGATCAGATGGACTCCTTCATCATGTTCGTCAAGTGCTCGATTCTGATCTCGAAGGTGAAGAATTTCAATCTGCGGTTCAAGGCCCTCGCCTACGCTGGGGACCCCACCGTCATCCCGCCGACGGCCATTGCCAACGGCAATCTGGAGAATTTCTACCCGAAGGATACGCCAGCCTTTAAAGAACTCGACGAACTGTTGAGTTCGTTCAAGGCTTCCTTCCCACCGCACATGAAGAACCCAATGACGGACGAAAAATTGGACGACTATCTCTATTCGGCGTGGAATATGGCCCATCTGTGAGCTCAGTCTTCCTGCCTGTGGTCGTGTGCTAACCCGAGGATTCGCACAGTGCTACCATCTTACTTCATGAGCCATTCGCTCGCCCAGGGAGTTATGCCTGTATTTCGGCATACAAAATCCTAAGCTCGTCCCGTGCTATTGTCGAGCTCCTTCATGGAATCAGCTCTACGAGCTTCGACGTCTCCTCCATTGACTTGTACCCCTTCGTTCGTGCAACTCAACACTTTTTCTTGCCGCTATCTAATTTTTCCCTAGCTTTGTTGGTTTATGGCTGGTCGGGTCCTCGTGCGCTTCCTGAAAGCTGCTCAAGATGCCCAGGCACAAGATCAGGTCGTGCCATTGCAGGCAGAAATAAATTTCCTGCGGTAGGTGCATCAACACATCAGGAGAACCCTGCTTATTCGTTGCCTCCAGGTCGATGCTCGCAAAAGCCGGAGAGCGTGTGCCGCTAGCCTGTACGTACCATTGCTTCTGTTTTGTTCGCGTCAGAAACTCATGCGAGGACACAGACCGTTACTCCAAAATGCTGGGAGATACCTTGGTCCAAACGTGTGGCCCCCAGGAGGTCGAGTCGCCTGCTGCCATGCCTCCCCGCGATTCGACGTACGTGTCGTCCCACTATGACTACACCGCTATGCTCTTCTCGTACAAGACGCCGCCGATGCCGCCGCCGCCCTCGACTGCCTCGGTGCAGGTGACGGCTTAAATAGTCTGGGTGATGGAATGCCTTGGCCATGGTCATGCTTGACTTCGCGTCCCTAGTTGTCAGTCATTGTGCTTTGGAATTTTTTGTATCGTCGTATATTTTGCACTTGTATCATATGTACTAAGAATTTCTCTGTGTTAATTCATATGCCTACTTTATACTCTGTGAGCCACAAGAATGCAGGACAAGGTGTCAGTTTGAGCGGCCACGGCGCATGGCGACGAGGACTGTTTGTCCTTGTTTACCTCCCCACTCGTGGCAAAACTTGCTCTGGCAGGCGCCTCATTGTCGCGTTTCCGTCTTGCACACAACCCTCTCTAGTATCTTCATCGTTGAAGTTGTACACCTCTACTTCCCCCGGTCGAGCACTATAATTTGCCATGGCCTCCCGAATCCACAATTCACCTCTCCCAGCACCTGCGATGCGTGCCAGCACGCCCTCAATCCAATCCAAGTCACACGTTCTAGCAGGAGTCCAGGACGCGTACTGGAGCGACGATGAAGCAGTGAGCAGGGTCACCTATGCATTTTGGACGCCTTTGACCCTTTGATAATAACCAGGAAGATGCTGAGTGCCCGCTGTGTCTCGAAGAGATGGACATTTCCGACCTCAACTTCAAGCCGTGTCCCTGCGGTTATCAGGTATCGTTGCAAGTCCCTGTATTACCGATCAACAAAGACTCAATGCACCACTCTCCTAGATCTGTCGTTTCTGTTGGCACCATATCAAGGAAAACTTGAACGGTCGTTGCCCTGCGTGTCGACGAGAGTATACCGACGAGACGGTCCAGTTCAAGCCTATCAACAAGGAAGAGTAAGTGGCCAAAACCTGTCCGTTGGGACTTCTTGCTAATCCGCCACCCTATTGCCCATTTTTTGACCTCGGTGTACCTTAGTCATAAGCGCTTGACCCAGCAAAAGAAACAGAGGGAGCGAGAACGCAAGGAGTTGGAATCCCTGGGCCGCAAGCACCTCGCCAATGTGAGGGTCGTGCAGCGCAACGTAGTCTATGTTGTAGGCATCGGACCTCGTTTTGCCAAGGAAGAGGTGAGTGGCGCTCTGATCTTTATTGGGTGTATGCGTGTCTCACAGCCGATCACCGTCCAGCTCATTCCGACGTTGAGATCCCATGAATTCTTTGGACAGTACGGGAAGATCTCGAAGATCGTCATCGTGAAGAGGAGTTCGTCTGGCGGACGTGCGCCTGTTGTTGGACTGTATATCACCTTTCATCGCCGGGAGGATGCAGCTCGATGTATCGCAGCTGTCGATGGCGCTGCCTCTCCCGGCGGCGGAACCGATGTCATGAGAGCGAGTTATGGGACAACGAAATACTGCATGGCGTTCCTGCGGGGAGTCGCTTGTTCCGACCACAGCTGCATGAATTTGCATGAGTGGGGCGACGAGAGCGACTGTTTTACCAAGGAGGATTTGACCACGCTGTTCGTTACACCCTCTCTCCCTTCTGGCCAGGAGACTCACGAGTCTGGTTGCAGAAAACACACGATGAAGGATACAGAGAATCGGTCACGTACGGTCACTGTCGTCAAGAAGGGAGACGACAGCGAAGGTGCGCATTTGGTTGTGTTGATTCGATCTTTCTCTGATGTCCTGTTTTCAGCCGGTCTGCCACGGGCTGCATCATGGGCAGCGAAGGGTCATAACCACGTCGCAGCCACTGCACTCATGAATAGTACCAACGCAAATCAATCTCCCCTCACAAGTAACAGACAAGCAACACGCCGTTCAGCTACGAGTAGTCGACAACAGCGGTCAGGTTCTGCTGCTACTTCCAGTAGTTCCACAGCCGCAGCCGTCTCTGGACGGGAGCGCAAGTCGAACAAGGCATCGTCGTTAGCCTCCACCTCCCGGCCAGCAACGCCCGCGACTGGCGCCTCGTCGAATGCGCCTCCGCCGACCACCGTGAAGTTGGTGAAGCAAAAGGAACGTGCCCCGTCAGTAGTGGATAGCTCTAGGTCGGAGACTCCCGCTGTGGAGTCCGATGCAGCTTCGGCCCCGCATGATGTATCGTCAGAACCTCTAGAGCCTGAAGCTTCAGCGCCGTTGTCACCAGAGCCCGTAGCTGCTTCGCCAGTCATCCCCCCTGGGTTACCGGCTGTACCACCCGGTCTTACTGCTCCCCCTGGTCTGCCACCTCCCTCTCGGACTCCCTTGTCAACAGAATCGTCGCCTCAGCTCCCTCTACAGACCTCGCAAGGGCCGTACCAGATATCAACGCAAGCACAGGCACTTGTCGAGGACATCAAGGCACGAAGAGAAGCAACGTCGGTTTCAAACGGGCCAAGTCCTTTCCCGGATTTCGACCGCATGCTTCAGACTTTGACCGACTCAGACCACGGCTTCAGCTTTAATCTCGACCCTAAGTTGGCTGTCGAAGAAGATGACGACGACATCGATCTCGGGTTACCAGACTTCGGTGCCGATCCCAACATGCCTTTCAATGGCTCCTTCATGGATGCGTTTCCACGTCTGCGACATGTTGCGCCGCCAGGACTTGGATTACCACCTCATCTGGAACACCCCTCATTCTCGAGTGCTCGCTCGCCCACCACAGAGCGTCCACCATCATCTAGCTACTCTGGGTCCTTCAATCCTTTCGCCGCGGATGCTTCAGAAGATGCCAATCGACAGTACACTCCTTTGGACGAAGAGCGGAAGATGTCGAGGTTTGGATTCGCTCGGGGCCGCCAAGGGTCCGCATCGACATCCATGCCATCTCCTCTCCATGCTTCTGCGTCTGCAAGTCATAGCGAGAGCTCATCGCAGGCGGCGTACTTCAGCCCACCGGAAGTGCTCTCGCCGACTGGCCACAACAGTCCCCAGTGGGGCTATGCTCACGCTCGTAACCCGACTCACGAGTATCTGCATCAGTCTCAATCTTCTTTGAGCTCCCCGCTGGCACAGTATGCCCAGGCTCAGTCCCAGTATACGCAGCAGCAACAAACTCAGCAACCGCAGCAACGCTTTCAACCGTTGGATAGCACCGTTAGCGAAGCGCAGTTGAGAGACTTCATCAATGCTAGCCGTGACCGAGCTGCCGCTGGTCCGGTTCGTACGCCTAACGGTACGATACGTCCCTCGATATCGCCCCATCAGGTTACTGATATCAGATTGCCATATATAGAACCACCTCAGCAGTACAGATATAATCAGCCTTTCACGGATCCAGCGATTATGTCTGCGCAAATGGCTTCCGCAGGACCTATGCAAGACGCTGGTTATGGAGGCGCCCCGGGACTCGAGAGTTATCCCTCTCAACAACTTGCCTTCGGACCACCACCGGGCCTTGCGTATCCTCAAGGAATTGTACCGACTCAGGTCATGTCGAATCGTCACGGGCTGGGAGGGATATCTGCGTCAGGCCTGGATATGTCGCAAGCGGGCGGCTCTGCTCATGGTGAGTTGCGTTTATATCACTATCAGGGGAGGGAGTCCCAGGTCAGAGTACCGAGCGCCGTGCTTTCAGTCCGGAAACTGTATCATCGGCCATGATTATGCCATGCAACGGCCCGGTCGTCTCTTCCGAATTTTGCTGTCCCCCGCTGTGCATCTGTCTGTCCCCTCCCGGTAAGCCTGACGCTGACGTATGTTCCTTATCCCTGTCTTCGTTGCGTGCGTCGGTGCTTGATCAAGTCTCCCCTTCCACTTCCCCCATACCGTCCCCCGCTTTGTCTTCTTCAGACTTCCCCGCTCTTGCCGCTGCAGACCCCCCTTCCAATAATGACTCGCCGCAGCCAGACAGCCCTCGACCGTCTACTCCCGTCCTTGACAGCAAGGCCCAGGCCAAAGCAGACCGGAAAGCCGCAAAGAAAGCTGCTGCCGATGAGCGTGCGGCGATCCGCATGAAAATGGCCCAGGAGAAGGCTGCCGTAAGGGCAGCTGAGAAGGAACGCGCGGCTCAGGAGAAGGTTCTAGAGCAAGAGAAGGCGGCTGCGTTGAAGGCGGAACAAGAAAAGGCTGCTATGATCAAAGCGGACAAGGAACGAGCTGCCCAGGAGAAGGCTGAAGCGGTGCGGTTGGCGAAGGAGAGAAGCGAGAAGGAGCGGTTGGAGCGTCAGGAGAGAGAGCGTACTCTGAAGGAGGCGGCGCAGAAGGAAAGAGCAGAACAAGAGAGGAAGACAGCTGCTGCCGTTGCTACAAAGGCCAAGCGACTCGCTGTTAAGCCAGCCACGCAGGCTGAGCCAGGCACTCCCTCTCCTACGACACCTTCGACTCCCACACAACTCCAGACAACCAGAGCTGCACGTCGGACTCAACCTCCCAAGACACCCATAACAGCCATCAGTACACAACCGGTACCTGCCACTCAAGCACCGATCCTTGCCAAAATGCCAAAGAAGAGCAAGCCCTCCACGAAGCCTATCAGAATACCTAAAGAGGACTCCATGACCGACATGAACTCGACCCTCGTATCTGCGACCAACTCTGATGCACCTCAGTTCCCGGATACCCGCGGGAGCTCGAGCAGCAATTCCCGTGCACATTCGTTAGATATCGGTAATGAGTCTAAGCCTCTCAAAGAGCTGCTTGCAGAGATTGACAGGCAAATTCCGTGGATGCAACTCGCGGAGCACCCCTTTTTTGATGTGTCGAAGATCAACCCTGCGGCGAAGATGCCTTTGGAGTACGGACCGCTCGTCCACGCCTTGTCCGCGCTATCTGTTGGTGGTGGCTCATTCGCGAATAGCATGCCTTCGGGCTCCATCGACAATGCTGTATCATCATTTCAGCAGCTGCTGGAGACGCTGACTCAGACGATCTCTGATCTGCTTCGCCTTCTTCCGCGCACGACTTGGGACGACAGCTCATCTTTCGACGGAGTACTCCGGGACATGCTGAAGGGCGACGACTTCCTTGAAGATGGAAGCGAGGACCCCGCAACCCAAGGCAAAGACGACGAGGTCGCGCAGTTGACCTTGGCTCTCGAGCGTCGGGCGCGGTGGATGGAGGTGCAATTATCCAAGCTCGAGGAATTGCACCGGGACATCAATACAGCTGCCGTCCGCGCCGTACTTGCGTTCAACGACAACGGATGGGACACGCACGGATTTATGCCACGTCTAGGGAACACGCTTCGCTACTTCGAACGGATGGGTATCGTGGATGAGAACGGGGTGAGCAGGCCCATGGCAGTGGATGAGCTAGAGAGGACCTTGGCGAGTGCAGAGGATGAGGAGGAAGAGGCGGAGACGGCACTGAAGGCATCGATGGAGAGTTTGCAGGCACTTGTGCAGTCGTCGGATGAAGACGAAGACGAATGAATATTGTAGATTGACTGGGACCAACCTCGTACACAATAAATAATAGTTTTCCATCATTCGCGAATTTCGACGCGTGAGAAAACATGAGGTGGGGCTGTGCACATGACCGCGTCCACGACGCGTCCAAACTTGAATCAACACTGAGCAGTCACCTCAAAGCGCGACCACCACCACCATCAACTGTGCTGAGCTACAGTCCACCTTCATGGCATGGATGCCTCTCATTTCCTGCAAGAAGATGTCTCAGATCCCTCCGACTTTCCCCAATCTGCCCCCGGACTCAGACAACTAGACGACTCCCTCCGATGCAACATATGTCGCGAACTATACCGAGCACCAGTCACCGTCAACTGTCCAAACGGGCACTGTTTTTGCTCCTCTGTGCGTCTCTTGTTTCTCTCCCAAGACTTACACTCATTCGTTGTAGTGTATCCGTGACTACTTATTACATCATGAGGCGTGTCCGCAATGCAAAGAACCAATAACCGAGGTGCAGCTCCGAAGGAATCCAGCTATGGAGGATGCTGTGAAGGCGTGGGCGGAAGCGAGGTAAGTGTTCAATTTTGCTTGCCCTGATATGTTCAATCGACCTTTGAACAGGTCATACGTACTCAGTCTGGCAGAAGGACGTGGCGCAGAACGGAGCAGAGTTGCATCTTCGCGCTCGCTGTCGTCTGCGCTCGGGTCAGAACCGCGAACACCAAACAAGAAGAGAAAGTCGAGCCCGAGCTCGGAAGTTGGCGATGATATGTTGGAGGGGCTCTCACTGAAAAGTGCGTGTATGACATCTATCTTCTGTGCTCTCCGGCTCATTGTACAGGTCCTAAACGGCCAAAACAACTGCGTACCTCAAAGCACTTTTCTTCACCACTAACCGAGGCAGCATCCAGTACAGGTACGTGCAGCCATGCATGATCGGGACTTTACTCACTTCCTAACAGCTATTCGTGACCTTGTTCAATGCCCGATGTGCTCACGACAAGTTCCGTTCATCGACATCAACCCCCACATGGACAATGGATGTCACTCACCTACGCCGTCTGAAATAGAGACGGCAACCAAGGTGAAGGCCAAGAAAGAGTGGAGCAACCTCTTCAAGCAATCAGAACCTACAGTGACCCCGGAACCTACCAAGAAGGGGAAGGGGAAGCAGAAGTAAGCACTGCGCGTCTGGTCCTGCGATGTCGCAACTGCTTACATCCCACGAAGAGCAACGACGCCCGAGACTGACGATAAAGATTTCAAGGATGCACTTCCGAAAGTGTCATATGGCGTTCTCAAGACAAAGGTCTTGAAAGACAAGCTTTCAGAATATGGGCTCCCGGTGACGGGAGAGAGACCGATATTAATTGCGCGGCACGAGAGGTACGGGCGTGTTTTTCGCGTGCGCGTGGAATAGACTGACTGGGCGACACGCAGGTGGGTAATCCTCTACAACGCAAACCGCGACGCGTCGCTCTCCCAGCGGAAGACACTCAGGCAGCTGCGCCTAGAATTGCAGCAGTGGGAGGGGGCGAACGCGAAGGACAAGCAAAGAAAGGGGAAGCGCGCTGAAGTGGATAGTGTTGCATACCAGGTCAGCCAAGCCCATAGTCCGCTTCCATCCCCGCTTCTGACAAGGGCTATTCTTGACATTCGACAGAGAGCGCACAACGCCACCTTCAAGCAGCTGGCTGAAATCGCAAAGAGAACCGGGAAACCGGCGAAGGCCGAGCAGCCAGGACTATCCAGTGCACCCATCAACGTACCAGATGACGACGAAGGGGATGCACCGGCATGCTCGCCACGCACAACACCATCAGACCCCATACTCATCGCTGAGAGCAACGCTGATCTAAGCGACACATAATGCTTCGCTCAAAATCCGGCCCTGCGAGTGTCACTCGGGACACCGAGGTGCTGCCACAGTCGTAGCCTGTTATCACATTACTGTAAATATACCACACATGTCGGAATACTAGGTAAAAGCAATTGGACAGCAAGTGTGAGTGAGAAGTCCGTATGCATTCTAGAGCAAAGAGAAAAGATCCGTAGATTCATGGAGACATTTGAGGTTGCGAGGAGCGTATCGGAGAGCATGCTGCACAGTGGACTGGATAGGGTTGAGACACTGTTGAGGAAACAAGGCAGTTTGGCACGAATCAGTCGAATTCCGTCTGTTTCCCGTTTTCCGCAGCTATGTGCAGGTTCTCAAGGTTGGGCAGTTTAGTCTTCCTCCATGAAACAAAGTCGTCCAGCATAGTTGGCCAGGCCTAGCAACCGTGAAGGGCGTCAGTACCGGCCGGGATGAGTGTTCAGACTTATAAGGACGTACACCATCAGCGTCGTAGTCCTCTAGCGTGGGTGATGTCGTGCGGCAGAACTCAAGAACCTTGATGCCGTCCTTGTTAATTTGACTCGTTGCTGGCGGAGAGATGAAGACGCACCATAAGCCACAAGTCCTTGTTCACGCCCTTGTACGTTCCCTTTTCCTACAAGTTGACGGCCGACAACATGTTAGTATCAGTGGCGGGTCCGAGACCGTAGAGGCCGGGTACGGCGGCGCACATTAATGAAATCCAGGATATCTTGCATGAGCGGGTATCGCGAAACAACAAGCACAGACCAGAACGCCGATGCAGTCTGTCACGCGACGAAACGGTGAGCTTATGCAACATATGGCAGCATGCGGAACGAACCTCCATATCAATGTTTCGCGCTCCTCTGTGAAACTGGACTGAGAAAGATGCGACAGAGAGGTAGGAAAGGGACACACGAAGGTTTCGCCATGTTGAAGCAGAACATGTACAGTTCATTGAAGCTCTTGGTTGGGTCTCGAGCGTACCTCTGGTATCGGGACCTGTTATACGGCTCGACGCCTGGCTTCTTCTTGGTCGCAGCAGCAGTGGCGGCCGGCTGGTCCAGTAACAGCAGAGCCTCCAGGTCGTGTAGGGCGATGTTCAGAGCGGGCAGCGATGCGATCCTATTTGCGCAGCATGTCATGGCAACACTATCAGAGAAGAACAGACAACGTACTGGAGCTCTGTAGTGCCCAAATCCCACTCCTTCTTGGAGATCTTGGCCATATCTGCCGCCCCGAACTGCCATGCGAGCACCAGCGGCAATGCGCCCTCGAGTGGAACCTGTGCTTCGGTGCACAGCCGCTCGAACCCCTCGGGCCCTATGACGGACGGGTCTTCCTCGTCAGCATATTGGCCGAAGAGCGTGTTCGCGCGTGCGAGGGAGTACGGCTCGACCTCAGAGGACTTGACGGTCTTCGCGAGCTTCGGCTTGGCGGCGGTCGTCTTCTTCGTTGGTGGCGGGGGCGCGACAGGATCCAAGTGGGTCTTGACAGTGCTCGGTAACGGCTCGTCACTGTACGGTGGTACGCGTGGGGTACAGCAGAAGAAGAAACTGGTCAGTTTCATGAGTTTGGAGAGAGTTTTGAAGGAGACAGGGTGGCCGGTACCACCAACCAGTGATAGACCGCAGGGTCGACTCCAGAGCTGCCCGCGACACGACAGAGAGAGTCCGACGATGTGCGAAGGGAGTAGGTCGTCGACGGTGAGCAGACACCCGGGGCGGGACCACTCTGCGCTGTGGAGGTTCAGGACCACGACCGTGTGCAGATCGGCGTACCCGTGTACCTGGCGCGCCAAGGGCGGTTCTGCTTAGTCATCCACCCCGGCCGCCCAGGCGAAATTACGCGGGCGAGCACTTCGACAACGACGAGACACGAGGATGCAAAACACTCACGACGGAAGCTCGGCGACCTTTGATTTCGACTTCGACGAGCTGGCTTTAGTCGACTTTGCTGGTGCCTTTTTTGCTCGTTTTGCGGGGGCACCTACGGGCTATCAGAGTGGCACAGACGATGCGGTCAACATCGCGCGAGACACGGACAGCCGACAAAAAGACGCACCTCCTCCTTCGAACCGCCAGCTGTAGCCATCTCAACATCGACATCAGCAGCCTTCCTCTTCCGCGTGGAACTCCGTGTACCACGTGTGGTAGCAGCAGCTGTTGCTGGCTCTTCTGCGCGTTTTCTCTGCAACGACAGCGAACAGTCAGATGCGCGTGAAACGCAGCGCCGAATAACACACCTTGGGAGGCATTTTAGATCCTTGAAAGAGTGTGAGGCGTTGGTTCGGCGATGGACGCGTAGATGATGGTGGCGAACGAAAGAACAACGCGCCAGAAATTCGGACCCGAATCCTGCCAATTTAACAGGCGCTCGTGATCTTTGTGGCGTCGCCGCGTTTCAGCACCATCATCTTGCTTTTGGCCACTACCTGCTACAATATCATGAGCGCGTTCATGACAGGAACGGACGCAGTGTCGGTGCGAATTCGTTGTGTCTTGCTTCTTGCTGACCTTCCCTTGATGCTTCTCGGGATTTTGCGGGCATTCACGCGCAGACCGCGTGTCTCTGGAAACCAAGTTCTGCCGTGAAGCGGACTCGCGACAACGATTATGGGACACGCTCGCAATTTCCTGAAAACCCAATCATTCTGGAAAACCTGATCTGTGCAAGCCAGAAAGGCTATCCTAACCGATGCATCACTTCTTGGTCTAGACGTCACTTTCTTGCGGAAGATATCAACACAGCGGGCCGTCGGGTGCGTCGTGTTGTGCTTTCACCGAATACCTTCATCAAATTGGGACGAATGATCACAGGGTGTCTTCAGGTGGCTAGAAAACCACTTCAGGTTTCTCACTGCCTAGTATGTAACACGGAGGTAGACACGATTACTTCGCTAGCTGCATGCAGCTGTTAGCTGCTGTTTTCAGAGTGAGTGGCCCCCCGGAAGAGAGCAGGGCCAGAAGGACATGTGGTCATGACTTCGAGTCGAGAAGAAGCTATGATTTGCGGAGGGCTACCGTTCTTCTATGCCCTCTTGCCACGGGACATTACCGGTCACACCTCGACAGCACCTGACGCCCCGCTCGCGAAGATGCTCCAGCGCGGCACGTACGGATACATATATAATCTCTGCGCGTGCTAAAGCTGACCCACATTCGAGTTGATTTTTAACCTCCAGACATCGTCCCATGCACTTTCTCCTCCTCGTAGCACTTGCGCTTGTGAGCGCCGTCCAACAGACATGCGCGTTGACATATCGCGCCGCCGACATTTCGTCGGTCGCTGTCACCGAGCAACAAGGCATCCACTTTACGGACAACGGCCAGACGAAGCCTTTTGAAGACATTATCACCGCGCATGGTGCAAACACGGCGCGGATCCGGGTGTGGACCGCTGGGCAGTACAATCTGCAGTACGCGCTCGCGATGGGCAAGCGCGTAAAGAATGCTGGGATGACCCTCGTCATAGACTTACATTTCAGCGATACATGTAGGTATTTCTGAGCCGTCGCGTAAAAAGTGCTCATGCCGATGTGATATGCAGGGGCGGACCCTGGAAAACAAGCCATTCCAGCTGGCTGGCCGACTACGCTCAGCGGATTGAACACCCAGGTTTACACGTAAGACCGTTTCTAGTTGTGTTACTGAATATGCTCAGATCGTATTTGCTCAGATATACACAAAGCATCGTACAAGCCTTTCAAAACCAAGGAACACCGATTGATATCCTACAGGTCCGTATACACGCATTTCCACGCCTCATCATCATCATCGGAGGGATTGAACTGCGAAATGCAGGTCGGCAATGAAATCAACAATGGCTTCTTGTGGCCTGTTGGGGAGACATCGGTGAACGGACTCAACCCGGTGTCCCAATTGCTGCACTCCGCCATTAACGGCGCAAAATCCGTGGGCTCGCCCAAGATATTGCTGCATCTCGCGAATGGCTGGGACTGGTCCGATCTGCAGTGGTTCTTCACAGGCGTTTTCATTCAAGGCGCGCTCTCCAACTCGCAGATCGACATCATCGGCGTGTCCTTCTACCCGTTCTACGACGCGGGCGCGACGCTCACTGCGCTCAAATCATCGCTTACGAACCTTGCGAACCTTATGGGCAAGGACATTGTCGTCGCGGAGACAGACTGGCCGGTCGCGTGCTCCGGTGTGAAACTGACGGAGCCGAGCATATCCGTATCGATCGCAGGGCAGGAGACATGGATCAAGGACATCGCTTCGGTCCTGGATGGCCTTCCGAACGGACATGGCAAGGGTATCTGTGAGTACACATCAGGCGGCTGTGGCGACCGATGCACTGACGCCTGCATCGCAGTCTATTGGGAACCTTCCTGGATCGGGAATGCTAATCTCGGTTCCGGATGCTCGGTGAGTCTCCGTTTGCTGTACATACATGTTTTGCTGACCGGCCCTATGATTGGTCCTGTGCAGGACAATCTTCTTGTCTCCTCGAATGGCGCCACACGAACATCTATCGATATTTTCAATCTCATGAATTGAGCGGTTAAGACGGCCAGTGGAATGTTTGAATTTTGTAAAACACGTCTATCTGATGCAGAAAAAAACAATGAGTTGTGCAAATTGTAATGGTGCTTTGCCACATCGTCGCTTGCGACGTGGGACTCGGAGGAATGACTGAAACAATGTGAAGGCTTCTGGACAGAAGACGGCCAAGTGCGGTTTATGAGGCGACCTGTCATTTTATGGACCTCTGAGGGTTTTTTGTGTCTCTTACTTTAATGTACCATCGTCGATAGAGTGTGTGCGTATATTCCTTGGAATACTTGGAGCCCGGGCGCTCAGTAAAATGCCGGAGCGCTCACGTGGATGTGTCATGCCATGGAAGCGGCGGCGGGACGTCGGTCAAGCAGGGTCGACCAGTATTCGTCGTCGTTCCTTCCGCACGAGCTCGTCGCTACCATCGGACTATACGCTGAGCCTCAGAATCAACCTGCAGAAAGGCAGAGTGTAGAATCGACCTTTCACGCTAACCTCCGACTTTCTCTCCCCTCTCCTCGTCATCCTCCATGGAGATCTACAACCCGAATCCAACGATTTTTGTGCCCACACGCTTGAGCAAGGCCAGCCACCACGCGAAGGCGCACTCGCTCTGGCTCGACGACGACGACTCAGACCGCGAGCGCGCGGCGGAGGATGACTCGGACGCGATTGAGGCGATTGACCAGGATGAGATCTTCGGTGCGTCGGGACGGTCATCTACGTTATTTTCCATACTGAATCACCTCTTGAAGAATTGATTCGGTCGATTTCAGACCCTGAGCACCGGAGCATGACACTCGAGCAACTCGCGGTTGTCTCTGCGCCCCAAATATCCTTCGATGAGAGGGTCCCAGAGCGTTTGACCGTCGAGTTCACACCGACCGTTCCACACTGCGGCATGAGTACCTTCATTGGTACGTCGGTTTTGTCGGCTGTTGACGTATTCGCTACTGACCTCGGCATGCGCTATTGTAGGTCTCTCAATACGAGTGCGCCTGTTGCGCAGTCTACCGCAGAGATATAAAATAGATATCCGAGTAAAACCGGGCTCTCACCAGAGCGAGCATGCTTGTAAGTGCCCGACTATTATATGTTTATTTACAGCGAAATGAATGTCCGCTTATAGTGAATAAACAATTGAACGACAAAGAGCGTGTCGCGGCCGCGCTCGAAAACCCCGCGCTGCTCGAAGTTCTCGAGCAATGTCTCTCCACGGCGGGACGCCAGGGCGACGATTGAGTTCACGAGACTGAGTCAAGCGAGAATGCTATTTTGGTCACTGTGTGTTTTTATTGATCATCATGCGCGTGTATTCATATGTGTACTATAGAGCTTAAGACATGGGTTGTACAATAGGTTCGAGGCCATGCAGGATGGGGCTATGGATACAGTAAGTAAGCGTTCAGGGATGCGTGGTATCTAGAGTGGATGACTGATGATACAGTGCAGTGCGTGTGGGTAGAGCAACGGAATGTGTAGAAGCGATAGCAAGGGGACAAGAATGGATGAGCGAAGGTGTGAAACCGGATCCCTAGTCATCAAGCAGGAAGTCCCAATCGATGGTGACTTCTGGACTGCGCTTGGCACACCAGCCCAGGCCGAACATACGCTTGCATGCTTCTTTGCACCGGGCCTCGGGCTCTCCGCGATGGATGTCCCACATGCGGAAGTTCACCTGGCCGCCGGTGTGCACGACGACCTCGTCCTCCTCCTCCATCGAACTCATCGCGCCGTACCACCTGTCCTCCACCTCTCCTGGCGTGGTCGGATCGGAGATGTAGATGTCTGAGTATGGGTGGTCGCCATGTGGCGAGGCCTGAAAGCCAGACACGACCGAGGGACGGCGGGATTGCGTGAGGCAGACATTACGCATGATGCGGTTGGTGAAGCCGGCGGAGAACTCCACCCGTTTGCAGTGTGATGACCGGTGGATGTGCCCTTTGAAGTCTGAGGGGAGCCACACGGTGATGTCCGCACTGGAGGACGAGTGCAGCTCGAGGTGAAACTTTGTAGATCGGGCGGTCGTAAAACTACGACACTGTTTGAGAAGAGAATGAGGTGAGCACTCGTTCGCGCCGCATGGGAGAGATCGCGCCGAGACTCACGACTTTGACCTTGACAGCGTCGGCGCTATCGTTACCGACAAACATGCTGAGTCGGTGATGGAAGGGCTGGTTGCGTGCCCTGAAGTGCGGCAACACAAGTGAAACATCGATTGGTCTGCACCCAGATTCGATGACAAAGTCGTGGAGGGAGTGAGGTCCGGCCCCGCGGTATTTTACTCGATGGGACCCGTCGCCAACTGGCGCCTCCAGCAGGCTGTCCGTGCTCGACGGCGAATGTGGCGGGTCCTACAAGTTCATCCCAATGGTTCTGATCAGCAATCGCTCGCATCTGTCAAGCGTGTTTAAACGCACCGAAAGGGTTCTGTAGGCGCGGGTCATGATTGGTACGTGTCGGGGACACGACAGAAAGGAGAAGGGGCGGGGGGCAGGGAAAAGGGCGGGTCGCCTAAAGGCGTTGAGAAGAGCGAAGATTTGTCGGGGGCATCTGTCGCACAGGGCGGTGGTATATAACTCGCTTGGGCGGCCAGGAGTGTGAAGGCCAATGCGAGTGTTGTCTGGATTTGGACAGCAGTACAAGACTCTCCAAAAATGGGCAAGTCGGACAACAATAAAGTGGCGCGCACGGACATAACAACGCTGGAGAAGAACTTCTTCCACGTGGGCGGACTTAGAAACAACCCATTTGTTCGAAACCGACCACACGCAACAGCCCATCATCGCGTTCTTGCCGAGCCAAGCGCCCGGCGCTCTGACTTGCTTCAGCATCATTTTCTTCGCCAGTCCGGCCGCGCGTCGGTGCGTTGGCTTCGTCGTCTTCCTGAGCACCGCAGAGCGATGCTACGCTATGCCCCTGCGTCTGCGACACGCGATGGCTCTTTGATCTCGTTGCGCATCAACGTCGCCAAGCAGACTAGCGTCAAAGCCCTGTGTTCGCGGTGCTCCCACGCACGTCCCCGAACTCGGGACAATGTACCAAGTGCTCTCGCATGCTGTCAAGGTTTGGTTCCGTTCCTGGTCAGAATTCTGCAAACAAGTCATTGAGATGAAATGCAGGGGCTCCGCGTCCACTTCCGCGAACGGGATCATGAAAGGTAAGGCTCTTTCTAGTTACACCAGGCGTCGTCAAGACACAAGGCTCATATGTCTTCATTTCAGCTACACATATCTAAGGTTAACGCCACGCTGCGCGCCGTGTATCGGTTCTTATCCGCGCGTCGGGCCTTCTTCACCGTTGAACAAGACTTACTCTTCGTGGACAGACAAGTTCGGCTTGTTTTCCGCGCAGAAGTTTCGCGCTGCGTCAAAATCTGTACCCCGCAGAACGGTACCGCGCCATTCGCACATACCTAGCTCGCCTTTGTCGCACTCTAGCCTTTCTATGCCGAAACACCGGGCTGAAGTAAACCAATGCAAGACATCGACGGAAGGACCACGATATGTTCCATGTCGTCACCGTCCTCGCTTTTTCATGCTCTTTCCTCCCTTTTCCTCCCCAGTGACTCGAAATTCCCGCAAATTTCGCTGTGCTGCTTCGCACGCCGATTGATCACAAGATGACGCTGGTCGCTTCAATCGTCGCATCATGCTATCCAGCAGACGGATTATTAAGGACCCGCTAACAGGGCGGGACCCTTCTCGGGTTGCAGACTGGATCCAAGACGGTCGGCTTCCGGATAGCCCGTCCGAGTGCAGCAGGCCCTTTTCTCAATGCATTGGAGCCCAGGGCGCGGTGGCACTGAAGGACAGCATGTTATCACAGTCAGAGATGGCTACGCAGGACAGCTTCGCGCACACAGAGATCCAGGACCTTGCCCGCACCCCCGAGTATGAATCTAATATCCTACAGTACGTTATCGAGGTCGAGCGAGCTCTGAAAGTTCCTATCAGGATCTTGACGAATTCCACGAGCGTGCTTGTTCTGTGGGAACGTCTCGTAAGTTCCGAATCGGCGTGGAGCTTGAGGAGGAACGATGGTTGTCTCTTTATTTGCGTCATCATCAGTCGTGCATCCTCACATCGTTGGCTCTCGTGTTTGTGATGTAGCGAATACTTCTCGGTGAGTACAACGTCCCCGGTTGTCACGCGTTAGGCTGATCTTGTACACAGCGCAGCGCATGCCGTCCGAACAACATGTGCCAGCCGCGCGCGCGGTGGATAGCCATCGTTCTTACCGGTGTGTTAACAGCGTGTAATGGAGGCAATAGCCTATTCTCGTCTCCCGTGTCTCACATTATGCAGTATCGTCACAGAGGCCGTCGAGGACGGACCCACTCCACATCTATGGTCGACAATGCACACCGGGGTTTCTGCTACGCCACATTACAAGAGGTGCCACACTACTATCTCACGGATCCGTGGGTAAATGTTCGTCAACATCAACTGTCCAATGGCTCTGGCACGTTGCCCTGGGCTAGTGATGCCTCATCTCTCCCAGGCCGTCGTCGCTGCCCGCCACGTTGATCACCAGCCGTTCGAGGCCTCAGCGCTTCGCAGCACGAGGACGCAGCAAACCACCCATCTCCGCCGTCTTCTACACAACGTGGGGCGTGGACGTTGTGTGATATCGATGCGACCACCTCTGTGCCCAGATACAGCTTGATCTGATACGGCACGATGCCACTGCTGACCACAGTCCCTGTCGATGGACGATAGTTCATGATCTGTGGCTGGCACGCGACCGACCTGTCAGTATGCCTCTCGCCGCGGGGCCGCAGTGGTAGCTGCTTCCTTACCCCCGCTCCGCAGCGCAGGATGTGCCACACCAGATGCGGCGCGCACAGCCTCGTCGGCACCATCAGACGACCCGACGCGCGCGACGCTCGTTTCGGCCACTACCCGATCCCGTATGTCTCGACTGCTCGACGACGGTCGGAGGCCGACCTACCGTCAAGCGTGCAGTGTGCCGACGGACTCCTTCGCCATCGACCGCGCCATCTGTCTCAGCTTGCTTGTTCAGAAACAGCCCGGCGCGGGCTTCTCTGATCCTGAGGGGTGTGCGGCAGAGCGCGAAGCTTGAGCTTCGATGAATGGACACGGCACGCGATGGACGCTGCAGCCCCGACCCGTGTCTGAGGCCACCGAGTCGCCGCCACGTTCGCCACACGCGACTTGAATTGGCAAGTGCCATCTCCGAGAGCGCGGGATATCTGTTGCAACGCGTCCGTTCGCGTCATCGCCTCCGGAATCACGCGCCAACATGGAAGCATATGTACCACCGTACTATCAGGCGCGCGATGTCGAGGACGTCTACGTGGTGCGCTTCCTCCTGAATCGGGTAGCTCCTCGCGTGATACAACGATACTCTGTCTGCAGCTGCGGGACGTCGGAGCACTGGACGTGACATCAGAGGCTGTGGTATGTGTCGGGACATCAAGCAGTCGGTGCGCTATAACTACAACAATACATTGGTATTTTCTACATTATCATCCCCGAAGACCCCCAGATGCGACACCTTCCGCTGGTGATGTGGGTGCTGCTACATCAGAGACAGTAGGTCAGTTCGCGACTGTCGCGTTCAGAGCCTTGCCGAAGTGTGGCTCAATCTTCCGGTTGGGGTTCATGAACTCGCGAACCATCTCCTCTGTAACCTTGGCTCTTGCCTAGTGAAAGAGTCGCGAGTCAGTCGCGCCGTGCGATGCTAATGATAGTCACTGCGTACCTCCTGGAAATTCTTCACGAACGCCTGCAGAACATCGATGCACTTCTTCTTTAGCTGCCCTGTGAGCAGCGTGCCCGCCCGATAGTCGTCCGCCATCTTCGCCCACTCCTCATCGTCCTCGAGGAAGAAACCGAGGTACTGGTACGCGACGTCGACGTCGGGGTTCCCGCCCAGCCGGCGGTGCTCCTCCTCCGTCTCCTGCCCGCCCGAAAATCCGTGCTTGTTCACCTTGTTCTTGATCTGGTTCTGCGTGTCGGTCATGTAAATGCTCGAGTTCTGGTCCGACGCGCTCATCTTCGTCTGTGGGCCCTGCAGCGCCGGGAAGAACTTGGAGTGGATGAGAGCGGGCTTCGGGTATTTGAGCTTCACCGCGACGTCGCGCGTCAGCCGGAAGTACGGGTCCTGGTCGATCGCGCAGGGGATGAGGCATGGGATATTGCTCTGCGTGCCGAAGATGTTAGGGAACGAGTTCGAGAACGACGGCGCTGCTTGGATCGACGCGAAGTGCAGCTTCCCGATATTATCGCTGCGAAAACAAGTTAGCGTGTCTGTCGCGGTACAACATAATAGGACTCACGAGTCATTGAACCCGAATGTCGCTTTGGCCGCGTTTACGGTGATTTGTCGCGATATTTTTGAGACGTTGCGGTAGAAGGCACCTCCGACGTAGTCATAGTCACTGAAGATGAATGTCCGCTCCATCTTAAATCCTACGGCGATGATGTCGCGTGCGTTCCGAAGAGCATAGTCGTATGTCTGCTCTGGTTTCAACTCGTGCTTGAACAGGAACTTTTCGTCGTCCGTCAATTGCACGACTAATGGGACATCAAAGGCCTCTTGGAGCCATCTTCAACCCGCGTCAGTTCTAGTTATCAAGGTTAGAACGTAAAGCGCACTTCGTGAACATGAACGGGATCATGTGTCCCAAGTGCATGCTGTCGCTACTTGGTCCACGCCCTGTGTATAGGTAGAACGGCTTTCCTTGCTCATATCGATCTAAGATCTTGTCAAATTCGCTGCACGAAAACAAATATTAGTAAACGGCTAAGTTGACTGGGCGAACGAAAAAGACGGGGGATATCACGGCAAATACGGTGCACCTCGTCTATTCTGAAGGACGTACTCGTGCTGGGACTCGTGCTGACTCACCGATGCGAGAAGAACATCCCTCTCCTCAGCAAGATATGTGGTTTCTTCCCCGTCAACCGCTCGAATCTATCAAGGACTGCCTGGTCTATTCTCCGCGTGCCAAACTGGTCTACGAGCTTGTCATAATCGATCGCAAGCTGCTTTCCGTCGGTCGAGACGGAGCCCTGGACGTCCCACGGAGTCACGACTTGTTCGTGGGGCTGCGCGCCTGCAACGGGCTTGATTTCTGGAGCCGAGTCTGACGGCACTGGCTCCATTTTTGAGATCTCTGCATCGGTAGAGGTCATGGTGAGGTATATGGATGAGAGTGTGAAGTTACACGTAGGTCGTTTACAAAAAGTGGAATCAGTATTGGCGCTTTTACGATCTTATCTAAGCATTGATCTCAGATTCAGACTCTACCAACCGCTGAGGCGGGATTGCCGTTTGTGCGCATGCATGAGCTCCAAAATGTGTGCGGAAATTCTGGACACGACGCCCGTCATATGCTGCCGCAATCGCAAGCGATAACCTAGAGCTTACTCTTGCGTCTTTTTCGGCGACCTTTAGGTTGCCGCCTCAAAATTACACGGGTTCGTACTTATCAGGCGCCATCCATAACTTCCCTCACAGGCATCGCGGAAGCTCCTTGAAGCTGGGCATAAATAAAGACCGGAATACATAGTCCAATAGGTGGCACATGTGCACCCTCGTGCACGCTTTACACTGGTATGCTTCCATTGTGATATCAGTCTGCGATCTCACAGGCCATCCAATTCGCTTCATAGTACTTGACATGCTTGACAGCTCGTTGCTGGTCTCGTGCTCAGCATCATGTGGGATTCAGAATGACCTCCCAGCTTGGAACGAAAACTTTTTCACCAGGACCTCACCAGAATAAATTCCGCCCTTTGTTCCGCTCCCCAAAGGGCAATAATCAGACGACATGTTTAGCGCCTGAAGAAACGTGGCTCCCCAAATCAGGCGCGGCGTCCACTTTGCGGGCTGGATGTTTTGCTTTCCCTCTGGCTCATGTTATTCCGCGTTGCTATCTACGAGCACACCTCAAAAGCTTGATATGTGCTCACCACCTCACGAACGTGTGTTCTCTGCTCCGCACGGGCCTTTCTCAAGGGATGGTGCTTGCACGGTCCGATCATAACTTTCGTGGGTCAATGTCGTCTTGTGGTTTCCCCTTCACGTTGGTTCTCCCCAAGCTCTCCATTTTCCTGATGCACCTTATCGCACGTTGCCCTGGATCTGGCGCCCTACTAGTTGCTTTTCTCTACCGGACTGGGGAACTATTCCCTCTTTCCCACCCGCCAACGACATGGACACCGATCTCGAGAAACGCTATACGTTGAAGAGCGAGGAATCCGTACAGGGCGATGAGTCGGATTCCAGTACGTTGGGGAAGCAGGATGTCCTGTCTCAGGAGCACCTAGATCCCGCAATGAACGCTAAGATGCACCTGGTCAACAACGTGAGTCGTCTGCGGGCGGTATAAAGTCGAATGTGCTCATCCCCATGTCTTCCTCCGCAGGCTATTGACGAGATCGGCTTTACGCCATACCACGGAAAGCTTTTCGTATTAAATGGCTTCGGGTACGTCTCATTCAGTTCGGTCTCGGCATCGCTAACATTGAGCCACCATCCATTCCATCAGATATGCTGTCGATTCGCTCATCCTGCTGCTCCCGTCCATCGCACAGCCGCAGACATACCTCGAGTTTCTGCCGCACTTCCGCAATGCTCTCACCGTGGCAGCGTACATCGGCATGCTCATCGGTGCCCTCTTTTGGGGCATATCAGCGGACATAATTGGCCGGCGGCTTGCCTTCAACATCTCGCTCATAATCTGCTCGATTGCCGCAATAATTGCCGGCACGAGCACTAATTATGCGGTGCTTGGCTTCTGGGTTGCGCTCAGCTCAATAGGAGGTGGCGGCAACCTGATCCTGGACACAGCTGTGTTCTTAGAGTTCTTGCCCAGTAAGAAGCAATGGCTCCTGACGCTTATGGCCGCTTGGTGGGGTGTGGGTCAGATGGTAGCTGGTCTACTGGCCTGGCCATTCATGTGTACGTACTGTTCTGTCTTCTCCCACACATATCTAGTACTGACATCTAGCAAACAGCCGACTTCTCATGTGTTGATGCTGCAACATGCACCAAAGCAAACAATATGGGCTGGCGATATCTCTTTTACGCGAATGGCGCGCTTGTTTTCGTCCTTTCAATCCTGCGTGTCACCGTCATACGACTGCGCGAGACCCCAAAGTACCTGTTGTCACAGGGACGCGATGCAGACGCGGTCGCGGTGTTGCAGGGCATCGCGTCAAAATACAACAGGTCATGCTCGCTCACACTCGAGCAGCTCGAAGCATGCGGCAAGGCCGCGTCCGTGGAACAAAAGGCGCGGCATGTCCGCCTGTACGAAACACTGATGCACCTCAAAGGCCTCTTCGCCACGCGCCGGATCGGGTTCAGCACCGCGCTCATCTGGTTCTCGTGGACGCTCATCGGGCTCGCATATCCGCTCTACAACGTTTTCCTCCCGTCGTACCTCGCCTCGCGCGGCGCCGTGCTCGGTACGCCACCGAGCATCACGTGGCGCAACTACGCGATCGTGAACATGTGCGGCGTGTGGGGGCCCGTGCTCGCAGGCTTCTTGTGCGAATTCAAATACCTTGGGCGCAGGGGCACGATGGTCATTGGCGCGCTTGTGACGATGGGTTTTCTGTTCGCGTACACCGCGGTGCGCAACGAAGCGGAGAATCTGGGTCTGAACTGCGCGATCAGCTTCTGGCTGAACGTGTACTATGGCACGCTTTACGCGTATACGCCGGAGGTCAGTGTCCATTTTATTCGGTTCTGATATCCGCGTTGATTTTGTATCTCGCTATCTAGGTTCTCCCATCTGCACACCGTGCCACAGGGAATGGCGTTGCTGTAGGATGCAACAGAATCATGGGTATCATGAGTGCGCTCGTGGCCACGTATGCCAACGTACGTGCGCCTGTCGCTCACTAGTTTTTGTCTCTGACTGAACCGGCTCTAGACTTCCACCTCGGTACCCATCTTCATCTGTGCCGCGCTCTTTGTCGTCATGGCGCTGGTATCGGCCGTCTTCCCGTTCGAGCCGTACGGACGCAGGAGCTCGTAATGGGGATCCTTACTGCCCCTCATGCACTATATGCCCGATATTTCGATCTTCGGACCTGTCTCACGATCACCTGGCATCCTGGAATAAAAATGGGCACGTCAAGACATAGACGACTTGACCATACATCTAGTATGTATGATGACTTCAACGTATTTACACGGGGATCGCCTGGGCGTTCAACCGACCGACTGGTCTCAATGCGTAGACACTCAAGAAACGAGTTCACGAGAATCTTCTTGTATACCAGATTGCCGCTTCGTCGTATACCGTGTGTGTACTGCTACTACGGCTTAGAGCTGTATTGCGTAGTTTTCTTGCTTTCTATGCTGTGGCAAACATTTATATTGCATATTGGATCAGGTTTAAGAGCCGAGTCCGAGTCGGGTGGCGGTGGCGCCTTTGTGGCGGCGTACCTCTAGCCGTTTCGACATTTCTGGGCAGACCAACGTTTCGCGGGAGAGATAATGTGATAAGCGGAAGGGGACTGAAACGACAACATGAAGACTACTATACGATATATAGTGATCAGGCGAGAGCACGGAGACCGAACTGATAGCAAAGAAGGAATACAATAGGGATAGGTAGAAGTCCAAATCATCGATAGCGAACAATGGAGGCAAACAGCGCGATTGGTGGCGCGTCGAGTGTACGGACTCATAGCACTGAGCTAGAGACAGGCGACCAATCCTGAGTCTCGAGCGGCACACTCCTCATCTACGTCAAGGTTGAGCAAATTGGGTCAGGCAGAATAAAGAAAATGAACGCGACGTACCAGACGCTCAAAGGGTGTTGGAGAGGAGAATACTGTGGGGGACTGAGAAGGCCGACAAGCCCCCTTCTCGACAGCCCCGGTAGACTCACGGTTTATGTTCGTCGCGTCACGCAGAATGGTCGGCTGCAAAATTTGTAAGACCAATCTGGAGAATATCGCAATCAGAATATAATAGCCTACCGTGGTCATCCGAAGGCTCGACATGTTGAGGGCATCCGCGCTATCTTTGCGTCTTATATTCTCCTTGTTCGCCTTCCTCGGACGAAGACTGCGCTTGCGGCGATGCGCGTTGGTCGGCGTGTCCACCGTGCCAGCAGCCTCGTATGCCGACATCGAGAGACACACGTTCAGATCTGCCTTGGTTATGTCGCGATCCTCGGACCGCCGCAGCGCGCAGGTCGACTTCTCCAGCAGGTCGGACGTCTCGTCGAGCTGGATCTGCAACGCGTCGCGTTCTGTGGCGACGGATATGAGACGCTGCTCGGTGTGCTGCAGGTCGGCGACTGTGAGCGCGTGTGCGGCGCGTTCCTGAGCCAATTGCGCCGAGAGTACCGCCGCGACGTCCTGATGCTTCGCATGATCGACGACTGCTTCGGTGAACCGAGCAGTGAGTTCGTCCCGGGCTGCTTCGGCAGCGATACGCGCTTCCTTCTCACCATCTAAAGCGGCCCGCGCCTTCTCAGACCGCGACTCGACGTCTTCCTCTTCGACATCGCGATCTGACGACCCAACCCTCCCCTCCCGCAGCGCCTTCACCTTGTCCTTTTCGGCCTCAAGCTCCGCGAACAGACCGGCTGAGTAGGTGCGCTGCTTCTCCGTCTCGTCCTCCGCGGCGCGCAAGGACGCCCTCAACGCGTCGTTGTCAGCATCGACGACGGCGATTGTCGTAGCCAGACCGCCGCATCGTGTCTGCAGACAGCGAACAATGGTCTCCGCCGTCTTGAGCTGGCCGCATACCAAGGTGAAATCTCTGAGTGTCGCCTGCGCGGAGACACGGGAGACATTCAAGATGGCGATGCGAGCTTGAAGGGCACTGATGAGCTGTTCGGACCGGGCGAGCGTTTGCTGGAATTGGGCCGTCGTACTGCGAAGGCGGGAAATCGTGTCCAGCAGCTGGGTTTTCTCCCCTTCGAGGCAAGCGACCTCTGCTCGACGTGACCGACGCTCCTGATCAGCGACCGCGGTGAGGGCCTGCTGCTTAGTAGCAAATGCAATTTTCAGCTCAACGTTGTCAGCTTCCAGAGCGCATACTGTTGAATGCAGGTTGGCACATTTAGTCTGCAGATCGGACGCGCCGTCCTCTAGGGCTGACAGTTGGGCACGGGCCGAAGCGAGTGCACGAAGAGAGGCGTCGAGGTCCAAAGACGAGGACAGACGTGAGAGTTCGAGAGCAGTGATACGAGCTTGCAGCGCCTTCACGTAGTCGTCGTCTGGGAGCGTACTGTTCTTGCTGGGAGGAACGGTAGTGGCGTCGGATACCCGTGTCTTCTTTTGCAAGTGTACAGCAGTCACTTGGTCCTGGGTGGATCCTTGATCATCGTCGAAGGAAGGCCTCTTGACGCAGCTCTGGTAAGTAGCAGAGTCTGATGACATAGTGGCTAGGGCAAGATGAGAGGGACGTGAGAAGCGATCCACGGCCATCGGAGACAGACAAGTATCTAAAAGATATTTATGCCCGCCGCAAGAGTAGGTACTTGCAGCCGCACCAGCCGCGCCCAAAGGGATAGTCTAGACTCTATCGACAGAACTGTCATCCCCTGTCAGGGTGTGTCTGAGCTTGCACCTGACAACGTCAGCCGCATCGTCGAGATTTGCATTCTTTGGATTTGATCGACAAATTAGTGAGACTGGTGAAAAGTGACCGGCGTACCGTCCAATTTGGAATGTGGAGGGACCACGTACAACGGTTCCCACAGTCCGCTTCCTCGTAAATGATATACTGCGAGGACGCCATGTGTGAGAGAGAGCTCTGTTAGCACGTAGTCAGGGTCGGTCTGTTTATGCATGATAAGCACCACATACTTTAAAGTGTACGCCAAGTTACGATATACGTGCTGCGCAATCTTGTGTCGGTTTTCGGAATGAGGGCTGCGTAGATCAGCTACTGCACATGCCCGGTGAACAACTTGTTGTGAGGGCGATATCGATCCAGACTGAGAAATTCTGTGAACCAAGAAAAATCAATTGTCTACTACGTGCTGAATGGATGCGGTGCATCACACATCGGAGCATACGAACAGAGTCCCATACTCAGCGTCACATCACTCGCTCTGGAAAGTCGATAACGTGAACATTGCCGCCCACTGGTTGCGGGTTTCCCCGCACGGGCACCTTGAAACGGATGTCTTGCTCCCCAGGCCTCTTTAGCAGACAAGTCAGCCCATCCCTCAAAATAATCTTTTCCTCTCCCGGTAACATCATGTCCGCCGAGACTCTGAACGTCTCCTCGACGGTGTAAAGGCGCATCTCCCCCAGCGACAGCCACGGGGTGGCGGGATCCGGGATTTTCCACAGCTCGTATTTGAATGGAGCGTTCACCGGCTCTCCTGTGTCGGTACGCACGAAGTCCAAGCAGTACTCGTGCTCCACTATGCTACCTGGAAAGAGGCGGATTGAATACGGACTGTTGGGGATGGGGCGAAGGTAGACTCCTCGCTGGTCATTGGAAGTTGGTTTGAGCTGTCCGGCGAGTCAGACCAGCGTATATGCTCAACAAGACAGCATTACGCACCCCTGTCGTGTCATAAGCCGTGTCCAACATCTTCCGCGAATTCTCCATGATTTTCTCATATGTGGTAAGCTGCATCTCCGTCGCAAGCCGATGATCCAACCACTCGGTCAACTCTGCTACTGTTCTGCGTTTATCTGGAAGTACGCAGCCTACAGTCACGATTTCATAATCATTCCTTGGGGTGTATCCCGGAAAGTGCTTCCGTATCGCCTCGAGGCAATTGTCACGTAAAATCGTGAATCCTTCGGGAAGGGGAATGACGGGTTTGGATGACGCGGTGCGCGTTATCGGTGTCGGATGGGTCGCAGGAAGTTCCGCAGGACGTTTCGCAGGGCGAGAGTTAGCGTCTCTTGACCTGGCATATGGATGATGTCGCGTGGATGTCTGCAAAAGTAGTCAGAATAGCCTATCGAACCTCTCGAGCTTCCAAAATAATATCCGCTACGAACCTTATGAACAGACCGACTCGTTTCAGCGGGGAGCATTGCCGTGAAATTTGGGTCCACGAGCGTAGCAATACTCGTCACGAACTTGGAGGAGAACTTCGCAAACGCGAACCCTGAGAGAAGCGCCCAGAGAACAAGTCACACGCACGTGACACTTCGGGCTCCGCGCCGGCGGGAGTCAGGCGGGCAGCGTCCTTTCGCTCGCACAATCACAATTCTTCGCGTTCTACCCGGATAGCCTCTCACTGTCTTTATAGATGGCGTCGGTTTCAAGAAATACCCCGTCTTCACGCAAAGTACGGACCTCTGTCGCGTATATAAGCACATTCACTAACCTCTCGGTCGTTTCAGGCGAGGTCGTCACCGAAGCATCCGTACAGCGACTCGAAGCGGTCGCGTCGACACCGACCAAAGTCTTCCGCTGATTTGCCAATCTCAGAGTCGCCGTCTGTATCCACAACATCGTTCGACCGGGGGCTTACAATGCGCGACGTCTGTACCATCACTGCGCAGAAGCTTTACCCCGGAATTACTCCCCAGAACGACTTCGAACTTGAAATATTGGGTGGTTCCCCTCTTATGGATCATGAGGCTCCCAGCATCTCCAAGTGGTTGGAAGACGAGCTTCGAATTGCCCTGGAGGAGTCTCATACCTTGGAGAAAGTCCTGGAGAATTCGCGGAGACTCTTGGACATGCCTGTAGACCCAACCGGAGTGCGTTTGTTGTATTTTCCGTCTGCCTCTCTGGATCTGAGTACTCTTTAGCTCAAGCCGAAAAGCAACAACGAGCCAGGCGTTTACGTGCGACCCATCCCAGATAGCGCGTATTCGATCCGCCTGTTCCCGGGATGTAGGTCAGAGGGAGAATACTGCCTGGACTTTGTTTGCACGGCGACCGGCGAACCAGTGAATTCACCGTTCAAGTACGAACTCTGGTCGGCTCCCAACCGACTCACGCCGTGGACCTTCTGTGGACCAGAACGTCTTCGCACGCTCGATGCCGTATTCGGTATCCCAGCGCACGAAGTACCTCCGGGGGAAGAGAAGTATCTAGTCAAGGATGGGCAGACGTACGTGTTGAAGCGACCGAAGCAGAAAGGCTTCCGCTTTACGGTGCCCGTTCGAGTCAGCCCGGTATCGACCTCCGAAGCGTACGTAGACGCGGACCTTCCACAGACCATAATGTGATCAAAATTCATGCATGCAACTCGAATTGTCATGTCACTCATGTATGAAGTCTGTTGGCATGCGCAATCCATAGACATATCCCGCTGTGAGTGGTCTTCGTCCAAAGTACGGCCTCTCGGATGTATGGCGACTCGCGCTGATCCTTCGTCCAGACAACTTCAACGCTCGGACACCTAAATCTTGTATCATTCCACCTCCTTCAAAGGTCCATTCCGTCCCATCTCCACCTATTGTATTGTTTGATGGAGGACTACGACACGCGACCTTTACCTCGACGGCGTGCTTCCCGGGAATCGCTCCCAAGAATGACATTGCCGTTGTTGGAGTGCGTCACTTATAAATTCTTTCTCTTCATCTGATCATCTATGCTAATTATCTTGGCATAGTTCGAGTCAGTACATAGTAACGAGCCCGCCGTGCGTGTACGTGCGACCGATACCGAACAGTGTATGTTCGATCCGCCTGTCAGACTTCGTGCACACCGCTACCGTGAAGCCCTGCAAATCGTCATTCAAGTACGAACTTGGAGTGGATAGTCCACAGTCCACATGTATGTCGTTGGGGTCGATGCGTCTTCGCATGCTTGACCACTGCCCTGATTTCGCAGCGCACATCATGATACGGCCAAGAGAAGAGAAATTTGTGGTCCAAAGGCCGGCAGACGTGTATACTACATCGGCCAGAGCAGAGGGGCTTACGCCTTTCCGCGAGTACCGACGCTGATATTGATACCACAGATGTTGTCGACATCCCGACGCAAGTTGTAATACAAACAAGTTGACGTCGCAGCTCTCGCTGTACCAGCATGTCCACGATAGGCAGCGGACAGGGACACGATCATGAATCTTGTAATTTGAGCGGCACGCAGATGACGCCAAAGCTGACAAGACTTGCGTGTTGGCGACAAGCCGGCACTCGTTCCGACGTCTGAAATCTGGGCACTGGCCTCAGGCTGGCTCGACGGAGGTTTTATGTCGTGACGGCGTTACCCTGTGACGCGCAGTCCCATCTGGTCCCATCAGCCGCTATCGCTCTCATCTCTCGCTTGATCACCAACCACCACCTCAATCGCAGTCGTCTGCACAATATGTCAGCCCGCGAGGTGAGATTCTACGTTGTAACGCACGAATTACCGAAGGCGCAATGTTGATTTTCCATAGGATTTTTACTCGTCGCGAACCGGTCTCCAGACGCCACCGCCTTCCTCGCCGGGACTGGTGCCGTTGGACGCACCCATGGACGACTCTTCTGAGTCCGATGATATCGTGGAGGAAGTCACCGAGAAAGTCGGTGAGGAAGAAGTCGTCGAGGAGACCATCGAGTATCGCGCTCTCTACAAGGAGTACGTCAGAAAAGCGTATCCGGCCTTCACCTGCCACAACGATTTTGAGATCCTCACTCTCGCCTCGCGCTTGCGTGCGCAAGATCTACCGGAAGCTGAGGTACAGGGCTGGTTAGAAGAAGTACTTGCCAACGATATCAACATGAGGGGTAATATCGAGGCTGTGCTGCAGAATGCAAAGGCAGCGCTGGACGAGCGCGTTGCTATCAATAGTATCACCGGGGTGAGTTCTTCCGGCAAGTGTCCTACGCAGATACAGCATAAATTTAAGCTTCTATGTACAGCTCAAACCTACTGGGACCGTTCTTGACCTAGATCCCGATATCCACATCGCACCTCTCGAAGGTTTCGCCCCAGAGTACGCCATTCGTGTTTGGCCCGGCCCTCTGGAACGCAGACACTTCTGCATGGATTTCATCAAAACGGCGTCCAAAGAGCCTATCAACTCGGCAGCGTTACCGTTCAAGATCACACTCGTGGCCGTACCCAAGGGAGAGGCCGTGTGGCTGACGCCTGGTTCTCAGGAACTTCATTCTATCGAGACTATGTGTGGAATCCCAGACCACAAGATTTTGGAGGGGGAAGAACGATTTTTGGTGATGGATGGACAGAGGTGCCTGGTTGTCGTCGAGGGAGTGCAAACAGGTTGGATGTTCGACGTCCCCATCCGTCTCCTCACGTGGACCAGGTTTGTCCCTCCCCACCCACGAATCTAACTTCCCGCAACTTGTAGGCCTCACACCTGATCTGGAAATGTAATGACCGCCATGTTTGAATAGCAAAATTTATTATTTGTACTACGAGAGATTGCCGGTGATCAGCGAAGGCTGGAGTACTCGTACGTATCCGATATCCTGCAGCTGGCCCGGAGCACAGCAAACATTTGTTCTGCCCCGGTGGTGGGGAGTCTGTTTGACCCAAATGTACGTACCAAGCCTCGCCGCTCAATTACTCAACAATTTTACGCAAGGGGGCGCTCCTCCGGCCCATGCCACAATCATTCAAGTTCTTAGCTCGTTACTACTACTCGCATTTCAGCTACCTCTCCGCGACGTGCATCCTGCTGAACAGCGCACCTCGCCGATCTGCTCCGCCGCCTGCCAGGTCGGACGCAACTCAATCACCGAGAAGGACCGCACATGTCTTCCCTGTCGTCTTACCGCCTTTGCAAAATATCTCTAGGTTATATTGCTACGCGTACGCCTTCGCCCCCGGAAATTCTGTATCTTTGTAATTGTGGGTGTGTTGACAGCGAGAAACAAGGCCGGAGGGTTTCGAGGGCATAGAACAAAGAACTTAACTGGTCTTTGAGGCACTATGCTCAATTATCATTGTAGCCAACCGTGCACGCCAGTGCCCGATGTCGTGCGGTGCCGCGCGCTAGCACGAGAGCTAGGATGTTGTCCGACTCCTTCCGACCGCGCGTGTGGCGTCGAAGTTTGGATGTTCATCGCCCAATTCCGGCCCCGGCCCTACGACGAGGACGACGTTTGTTCAGAGCATCAGTTCAATTGAACACGAGCACGGCGAAGCACGTACCCCGTCTCACGCCCTCCGCAGTCTCTCGGGCAACATCTCCTCGAGCGGCCTGCTCTCGCAGGACAGCTATCGCCTCCGCAACGCCGTCGTCATGCAGCACAACCACATCCATATCTGCGTCACATGTCTAGAGATATCCCACACTCGTCAAGTTCCATCCGCTCCGCGAGTACGACGACCATGCAAACGCGAACTGCGCGAGCAGCTCTCAGGGGTCGAAGAACTAGTTCTTCGATGAGCAATTTCCCAAACGCGGTGTTTCGCATTGTGGACTGCTACCACTGTGCAGTCCCCACCGTCGTCCTCCACCTGCTGAGACCCAGGCTTGCGGTGAGCGAAGTCCAAGTGCTCGGGGCGACAGCAATGATCACTGTAGGCGTGTCAGAGAACTGGTCAGACCCCGGTCAGAATCGTTAGGAGTGAGAAACCGCCACGCGCGTGGAGAAAAAGTTGCGCGCGCGAACATTGGTGCGCGCGGGAAAAGATTGTTGTACAAAGTGGACAGCGTATGTTTATTGTAAAGGGAAAACAAACATTGATGGAGCACTGATACTACATCACAAGCTGCGCGGGAAAAGCAAGTATATCCAACCGTGGGTCCACCGCAGTGGGCGGACTCACCCGCCTCGGAATCGTGAATCGTACAGCTTTGTGCCCCGGACGTATCAACTGATACGTCTGCCCATCGTTCAGCACAAATTTCTCTTCTCCCGGCCGTATCCTGTGTGACGCAACCCCAAAAATACGCTCGATAGAGTGGATGCGGAAAACGCCAGGCGCATTCCATGGGGCGGCTGGCCCAGATAATAGCCACAGTTCGAACTCGAACGGCGAGTTCACCGGCTG